>WEIU01000714.1:690097-702718 GCA_013389925.1 Aegithalos caudatus | reverse complement strand
CTGAGTTCCTGCACAAAATGTTTGAGGAAACATCTCAGGAATCTCCTGAGTTCCTGCACAAAATGTTTGAGGAACATCTCAGGAAACCCCTGAGTTTCTGCACAAAAGTTTTGAGGAAACATCTCAGGAATCTCCTGAGTTCCTGCACAAAAGGGTTGAGGAAACATCTCAGGAATCTCCTGAGTTCCTGCACAAAAGGGTTGAGGAAACATCTCAGGAATCTCCTGAGTTCCTGCACAAAAGGGTTGAGGAAACATCTCAGGAATCTCCTGAGTTCCTGCACAAAAGGGTTGAGGAAACATCTCAGGAATCTCCTGAGTTCCTGCACAAAAGGGTTGAGGAAACATCTCAGGAATCTCCTGAGTTCCTGCACAAAAGGTTTGAGGAACATCTCAGGAATCCCCTGAGTCCATGGCACAAAAGGCTTGAGGAGACATCTCAGGATGTCCCTGCATCAGAGGGAAATCTGCTCTGAGCACCTTGGCCAGCCCTGGAACACAAATAAAACCCAGAGTGAGGAAAGCTGTGCCCACCCTGAAATCAGAGCCCAACACTAAGAACCTGAGCATCTCTCCCAAAACAAGAGTGTGTTTCACTCCAAAGCTGAGCCAGGGAAGAAAAGGACCACAGGAACATGCAGAGCCATGAAGGACAGAGGCCAAAGTGACACTGTCCCCATGACCCTGTGAGGAAAAGCACACAAGAAAGACTCAGTGACAGCAGAATTGGCTTTGGTGTGGAGTGGGACACTTTCCAAGAACACCATTTCCCATCCCAGCCCAAACTCCAGCATTTTTTTCTCATTCTGGGACCTGTTAAATGACAGGAACGTGGTCCAGGTGGGAATGAGCAGAGAGCATCATCCCCAGAGCCCCTCAGGGTGGTGTAGGGGAGGACCTGAGGAGCTGCAGTGGATGAAGTTCAGGATCAGTGCTCAGCCAACACAACCTTTGCTCACCCTGAGTGCCTCCAGCCAAAGGAACACCCAGCAATAAACACAGTTGCTGACCTCTTCCTGCTAATTTAAATGAATAATAAAGGCAAGTGCAGCTTTCCCATTGCATTTTAATTATGTGATAAGAAAAGTGCTGAAACCAAAAGAAATTTGCAACGGTCCTTGCACTTTTTATATTAGGAAAAACAAGCAAGGGTGGCAGGTGATGTCTCCATATCCAAGAGTTCATTTTAATTAACTCCTGCAGATGAATGGACTTTTTGCTGTGGCTCTGGCTGAGCTGTATTTGGTTGGGTCACTGTGACTGAAATGTGACAACCAAGAGGAGAGCTTTGGGTGGTCCAGGTTGCCTGTGATGAAGGCACAGCTTTCCCTGACAGAGAATTTCTCTCCTTTTGGTCATGTTTATGTTTTCCTTCTTTTAGGCAAGTCTGTGAGTCCTCTGTGGGGAAAGCTGTGGCAATCCTCCTCAGGACTCCACAATCTTAGAGGTCTTTTCTAACCATAATGATTCTGTCATTTTATGGAGTGTTCTTCAAGGTTTGAAAAAAAAAAAAAAAAAATAAAAAAAAAAAAATTAAATGACACCCTGGGAAGTGGGGAGCTGCTCCAGGGCTGCAGGAATTCATCATTCCAGGGCAGAGGCTGGAGAAGTGGCAGAAGCAGGAGCCCTTCTGCCCACAGGCAGGTGATGAAGGCTTGTAAAATTTACATCCTCTACAGAGCAGAGGTTGGATCTGTCCCTGGCTTTTCCCCACCCTTGTGCCTCTGCTATTGTTGCCTAATAGTAAAAGAGAAAAACTCTTGCAACAGTGTTAAAATAGTAAAATAAAAAGCAGAATTTTTTGGAAGCTTCCAGGTGTCCTGGTGCTCGTGGGTACACCTGGTATTGCCTTTCTGCAAGTTTTATAAGTTTAACAAATTATCATATCTAACAAACATTGGCCAATTAGAAGAGCAGTTGGTTAGGTAATTTTTCCCATTGGAATTGGTCCAGGATTTCTTTGCCCTATTTCTTGCTGTGTCTTCTCAGATTCTGACTGGAAAACAAAATGTTCCTCTTGTAGGTCCTCTTCTGGAAAATAGGACTAAAGAGTAACTCAGGAATGTGTTAGAAGCTTAGCTTATTATTCTAAAAATCTAAGAGGAAGGGCAGGAAAAATCCTAGGAGCTATGTAACTGTGGAATAGTAATCTACAGAGCTATGAACATATGAAAAATATATAAAAAGCAAAAGTCTCTGGGCATGGCTATGCCTGTACCTAAGGGCTTCCTGCTGCCCATCCATGGATTTGAGATGTAAGAAGCATTTTAGGAGCATGAGGTGAACCCAGCAGATTCTGTGCCCAACCAAACATTGCTGAGCCCAGAGGATCCCTCTCTGGGCTGGGTCCTGGCAGGGACAGGGATCTCAGGCTCTGCTGAAGGCTCTGTGCTTCCAAAGGAGAGAAGAGCAGGATTTCTCTCCCTGGAACAAGTGGCACTTGCTCCTGTCCCATGGGGATGGCAAACACAGGCAAGGACAGGCTGCCCTTGGGAGCAGCTGTGTTGGAGCACGAGCAGAGCTGTGAGTAAATTAAAAGTTAAACCCTGTGAACACTCAGGATGTAGAGGTGGTGTTTGGTGTGCCCACACAGGTGTGTCCATGTGGATTCTGGGCACAGGGAGTGCCAGGGCTCTGTCCCTGTGATGCCATTTATGCTTTTTTTTTTCCATGTTCTTTGTATTCTTCACACATATATTGGCAGCCCTGTAGCCTGTTGTATTAGTGGTTAGTTTTCCCAGTAATTTTCCATGGCTTTTCCCTAGGCAGAAAGACAAAACAAATTCCAGAGCTCCAAGCCCTGGGAGGTGGTATGAGGCTTTGTGCTGTCTTGATTTTTCCTGGGAAATAAGAGTAACTCTTCAAGATACATTTCATGGACAAAAGACAAGCAGAGAAGGGGCTTAACCTGGGGAGGAATTGCATCACCACTTATCCTCCTAATTGATGCTTTATATCAATTATGCTAATTTTTTTAAACCTATAAAAAATGTACTCTCCCCTGGGAGGGGTGGGTTTTTGTGGACATCTTTCCATAACTGCCCCTGAAGGCTTTGAAATAAATATCTGCTCTTATATTACTTTCTTACTAAAATTACCTCAAGTTTCATTTCCAGGCTGGGGAAAAAGGCAACACTGTCTCATTTGTCCCTTGCAGAATGGAGGCAGGCCAGTGGAGCCAGGATGATCCTCCAGGATGAGGACATCACCACCAAGATAGAGAATGACTGGAAGAGGCTCAACACTCTGGCACACTACCAGGTACCTGTGGGAGAGGGTTGGGTAGGAGTTAGGTCTTCTTTCTGACAGAAGAAAAAGCAAAAAAATGTTATCCTCCTGCCCAGGGAAGTGAGTCTTGGAAGTGTTCAAAAACTGTAGATGAACTCTTGTAGTTTTGAACTCTTGGAAGTGTTCAAAATTTGTAGATGTGGCACTTGGGGACATGGGTTGGTGGTGGCTTTGGCAGTACTGGGTGATGTTCTTGAAGGCCTTTTCCAACCTTAATAATGCTGTGATTTTTATTATTCTAAGATGCAGAGGTAAAGAAAAGTTTAGTGGGCAATAACTGGGCAGAACCCCCATGCTGAGCACATCCCTTCTGTGCTTGTCCCAATTATCCTAGAGAGGAAGTTAAGGGTAGGAAAAAAAATCTTCTTTTTCTCTCCAAGGACACCCCTGCTGAGTGGAGGTGGTGAAGAGGAGATGAGGACAACACAGGCTGACATTTCTCATGTAGACAAACAAATCCAAGGCCTTCCATGCCCCTTTTCCCAATGTATCCATGGCCTTTTAATGCAAGCAGAGTTCAGAAGGATGGAAGAGAGAAAAATGGAAAGAGGGAGGTTTGGTGATTGGAAAAAGGAGGTGGAGAACAGCATGGCTGGAGACCATGGAGCAGTGGAGTTGTTATTGCAAGGAATTCTTCTTTTTGATCCTTAACCTGGTCCAGGTGACCTGCTCTGCTTCCCTTCATCCCTGCATGACCTGGAAATCCATAAGAGAGGGTTAGATATGTCTGAAAATATCCTACACAAGCAGCAGATTTAATGAAAAAAAGTGGAGTTCTGGTCAAAGTCTTCTCCCTTGAGAAAAAACACCAACAAAAAAAAACCTCATTAAGTTTAATCCAATGCTGACAATTTTGTCATTTCCTCCATCACACCTCAGTAATCTCTGTTTCATAACAAGATTATTTTCTCTTGTCACTTAAGTCCTGAGCTGAGGACGCAGCAAGCAATAATTTGAAAAGGAAACAAAACTTTTGCTTCAGATTGACTGAAGCATTGCTGGCTGATTTTGATGATTTTTTTTTTTTTTCCCCAGACAGAGCAAGGACGTTTCCTGCTTTATTTCATCAACAAACCAGGCATAATTTTCTTCCCTCTCTGTGCTTTTTCCACGTTTTCTTTGCTTCAGGCAATGAGCTCCCAGCTGTATGATGAGCTGGGCCAGGTCCTCAGGAAACATAATTTTCCTGGGTGTCCTGAAGGCTGACACGGAGCATGCTGGGACAGACACTGAGATTGCCTTTGCCTCAGTTTCCCCATCTGTGGTGTGGGGCTAAAACTACAAAGAGCCAATAATTGCCTTCCATGATAGCTGAGGGGCTATTTAATTAGCCTCTGCAGTGCTTTGAAGATGAAAAACTCCATGCAAGTGCTAATTATTATTATTATTATTACACAGACAAGAGTTAGATGTCGTTAGAAGGGATTTTTTTTTTTTTTTTTACCCATCTCCTCTTTATGATGTCTTATTTATCACAGATGTTCCTGATATGGCTCTTTTGAGCCAAGGGCTTGTTAACATTTCTGATATGGGACCCACATGATTGGCCTTGTTGTAGAAACAGAAAATCTGGCTCCTTTAAAAAAGCCTTGTGGGCCCTCAAAACATTGTCCTATGACATCCTGGACATCAGGCACTCCAAACCTGCTGCTTTTCCACATCTGAGACCCTCTGGCCCCTCAAGGAGAAAGAAGTTGTGGCATTCCCTTCAGTCCAGCAGTGCATTTGTCACATGGAAGGGTGAGAGGTTGACAGGATCACAGTGGAAAACGTAGACAGGAATTTTTAAGCCAGGCACCCAGCTACAACCTGCAATCCAGGAGGAAGGAATGGAACATTTTCCATCATTTTTATCATCCTAAGGGGACAGCCAAACCTGTTTGAAGTAGCTCAGATGATTTTATTATTCTCATGCTCCTGCTCTGCCTAAGAGCTTCCCTGGGATGAACCTATTGTCAGATTTACTGAGGTTAATACAAAAACCACCTCTGGAAGTGTTTAAAAGGCCTCTGGATGAGTCCCCTTGGGGACATGGCTTCATGGTGAGCATGGTGGTGCTGAGTTAATGGTTGAGCTCCATGATCTTAAAGGCCTTTTCCAACCTAAGTGACTCACATTGTCGTCACTGGGCTTTGAGTCATGGCCTGAATGGAGCAGAATCCGTTTGACACCAGTTGTCCCTTTGTCCAAGTGCAGGATCCTGGCTGTGTAACAGCAGATTTTGTCCCTTTTTATTACTAGACCAACTCAATGAAGATTTGAAGCTTTGAGGGCAAGCTGTGGCCTGCCTACAGAGACACTGATTTGCAGCTCATGCTGCCCTGGCCATCATCCTCAGCCACTTTTCACAAGTTTAGTGACTGAGTCCTTTTTTTTCCTGCAGGTCCCAGATGGATCTGTGGTAGCTTTGGTCTCCAAGCAAGTCACTGCCTACAATGCTGTCAACAACTCCACGGTGTCCCGGACATCAGCCAGCAAGTATGGTAAGGGTCTGTGTGCTGGGATGGACTGGGAGAGCACTGGGAAGAGATCCCAAATGTCACAGTGGTCACCAGACCCTGAGCACCAGCAGGGAGAGTGATGGGTTGATGATCAGTTGGCAAAATGAGGCAGGAGGGGAGGATTGAGCCATCTGAAAGCTCTGGCATCTTGTTCAGACTGGTGATCCAAGTGGTTGGGCTTCTCTTGGGAAGTTCTCCTCCCTCATTAATGAAAGGAGGAATTTGGATAGTTAACTGCCTCCCTCTTAGGTCACCAAATGTCACTCTTAGAGTTTGAGGTCTTTATCAGCAGATCTGATAAAGATCAGGCTGTTGTTCCCACTGTCCCCATGAGACAGCTGAGAGTGACACAGCTGTGCGAGGGACACCAGGTGGGGACTCCTCTGCAGGGCCAAACAGGGGCCTCCCAAATGTCACCCACCCCTCCCACACCTTCCTCCCCTGCACTGGAGTTGCATCCAGTCCATGTCTCACTCAGGTGATGCTGGACAGCAAAGCAAAACATCCCTAATGTGCAACCAGAGTGCTGCAACCCCCCCCATCCAACCTGCTGTCATGTCACTTTATTCATATTTTTAATTTGTGAGAGCATCTGCAATCCTTCTTACTCCCTTTGTCTTAAGGGAAAGTGCAGTTACTCAATGTCCAGAGGTGCCCCCTTCCATTTTCTCCAAGGACATAAATGATCCATGAGGCCTCATTAATATTCATCCTCTTTGCCATGTTGTTGCAATTACTGAAAGACACAGTGACCTTTGGAAAGGAAGACTTGAGGGGGGTTAATTTCTGTTGGATTTCTTTAATTCTTTTGCCATTTGATTTTTTTTTAGGAGGAGGGAATAGGGAAGGAGGCAGGGGGAGGAGAAGATGTGGTGGGTCAAAAAGTGATTGTTAATTGCAATTAAGAAAACAGCATCCAGAGAGAAAAAGGATATTCCATCTGATAATTAATATGTAGAGATTGGTAATGCATTAATGAGGCTGATTCAGATCTTGCTACAGAAAGGTGCAACACTTCTGATAATTATGGTTGGAAAAGGCAACATTGCTGGAAGGTCAGGGAGAGGGGAATGCCTTGTGCCATCACTCAGAGGCAAAGAGAGGTAAAATTTGGAGGTTAAAAGAAATCTTGGAGAGGAAATTTGTGGATGTCCACCTGGGGGTCTGGCTGATTTCTGTCAAAACAGGATTTTGGAGCAAGGAGTGAGGAGGATGGCTGGGCAGGAATTGTTTGTTTGCTTTGATGCCAAGAGAGGGAGGGGAGGCAGCTCCTTCTAAATCTGGGGATGGGAAGCTAAATAAGAGATCACATTAGAGACATCAATATTTTTATGTCAAGCAGCCTGGCATGGCATGAACAAAAATATGGGAGAACCAGTCACACAAGAAACTGGTTACCAAAAGAAACAGGTGCTACCCCCTGAACCAGTCCTGGGAAGTGTCTGACTCTTACAGTGCCATTTGCCAGGGAACATGACAAGAGAAAAAGACTATGTACAGCTGGAAATCAATGTTTGAACCTCATTTAATTTAATAGTGTAGACAATGACGCCACACCTGGCTCGGTGACATCGCCTTCCTTCACCGAGCCAATCACGTGGGCAATGCTTTGAAAAACGCTCTTGGTGGCAGGCCACCAGCACGATCCCAAACTGGAAATCCCAATCCCTGAAAATCCCAAGAGCTGCTGGGGCACGTGGAGAACCCCTGGATCTGTGTCTCTGCAGAAAACATGATCCGCTACACGGGCAGCCCCGACAGCCTCCGCTCGCGCACGCCCATGATCACCCCCGACCTGGAGAGCGGCGTCAAGATGTGGCACCTGGTCAAGAACCACGAGCATGGGGATCAAAAAGAAGGTGACCGAGGCAGCAAGATGGTTTCTGAGATCTACCTGACCAGGTTGCTGGCCACCAAGGTAAGGTGGGGAAGGTGTCAGGGGGGGTTTAGAGGTGTGGTGGAAATTTCTTGCCAGCGAGGAATGAGAGGCCGCTCAAAGGGTGCCAAAGTTGTCTATAAAAAGTTAGAACTTTAAAAGATAAGAAACAGGGTTAAAAGATAAGAACAGAAGGGAAATAGAGCAAGAGGAGAGTTCCAAGCATGTAGGGAAGGAGTTTGAGCTTTGAAAGCAGAGTCACTAAAGAGACACTGGGAAAGCAATGAGGAGTAACAAGCCAGGGCCATGAGATTGGTGGGGAAAGCACAGCAGGAGGTGCTGGAGTTGTTGATTATACTGGTTTGTTATTTGTATTAAAATTGAGCAAGTGAAGAGCCAGGGCAGGTGCTCAGAGCAGGTTCCAAAGATGTGTCAGGCCTCACAGTCTGAAATGGCTCCTATACCAAAGAAATCCTGAGTTTTGTGGTACAAATCCTTCTCCACATTTCCCTGATAAAGGTTCTTGTGCTGATGACTTGGAGAGGGTTACATTGACCTTAGAGTGATACATGAAAATTCAGCATGCACAGAGAGAAAATACAGATTAAACCAAGCAGGGGCAGAGCAGGAACATCCTGACCTGAGTCTCCAAACATAACTTAGACTTTTATCATTTTTTGTCAGGGTATTAATAGGCACAAACACAATTCCATGTGTTCACGCAAACGCTGCCTGAGTTTGCTCATCAGACACATTTCCATCACTGGTTCGAGTCCTACTTTCCAGATTTTCCTGCTCATTTATTCCTCAGCTGGTTTTGCCTCTGATGTCTGGCTCTCCCTGCAGCCTCACTCAGGCTGTCTGAGCTGCAGAGGGATTTGGAGGAAAGGTGGCTTTGTCTTTAGCCCCTGGTCCATGCCCCATTCCCTGGCATCAGGAGGCTTTTATGATCACACAATGTGTAAAAAACGTTGGAAAAGGAAAGTGTTCCTCCCCAGGGCTCAGGCCCCAGCTGGTGTAGAGAAGCAAGCATTGGACTGGTGCTGATTTATGTTGTCTGGGGATATGGCCCCTACCCCACCACTGAACTGCTTTTGCTTTCTGTTCTGGGTCACAAACTCAACACTTGGGTTGGTTTTTTTATTGGTTTGTTGTTGAGGTTTTTTTGGTTTTTGTATTTTTTTTTTTTTTTTTGTGGAGATGACAGGAAAGCAGCTGGAAAACCTACACAGCAACAGAAAGAGTAGGAAGGTTGGGGTTTTATTGTTTCCCCTCATGGGCTGAGCAATTTTCTTTTCTCATTGTGACCATTTAGAGGGAGAGAAAGAGAGAGAGAGCAGTTGCTGTAATACAATCCCCAGGAATACTTTGTTAAACTGACAATGATTTTTATTCTGGTAAATCCCTGACCTCTGATACCTAAGAGCCTCTTCCCTAAAACCCTCAGAGGTTTTTGTGGCCTTTGTGAGGGTGAGCATGTAGAGAACTAATTCCCTCCAGGAACTGAACCTGAGGGCAGCTTTTCCATGTCAGAGCAGGAGGATTTCCCCTCTGGAGCCCTTTCTGAGTCAGACATGTGCTGCAGGGCTTTGTTCACCCTGCAGGAGCTCACACAAGCAAAAGATGCCTCTTGTTTGTTTCCCCAAGAATAAATCAGGTGGTGAATCAGCCAGAGACACCAGCTTTCTAATTAAGTGTTTGTTAGCTCTAGGTAAACTTGAGCCACTCTGGTGGAACCCAGGGCTTTGTTTCTAGAAAGGAGACATTTCTTCTCCAGGTCTTTGGAGAAAGGGCAGAGTTTTATCTTGCAGGAAAAGAAGTTTTTCATATCAGGGAATGTTTTTGGAGATTCAATTGACTTTTGGTTATTTTAGGAGCTGTATTGTCCACACATAAATGCCTGTGAAGCTCTGGTGACAAAGAAAATGTGCCCTGCCTGGTGCCACCCCAAACCCAGCCTAGAACTCTTCAGCTGTCCCATTCTCCAATCCTGGTCACCCTCAGATATTCCAGCTCCTCTCCTTCTTACTAAAAGTCCTCACAAGGGTGACTCTCCAAGCCCTGGATCTGGGATTCTCCTGCCAGTGATGGAATAAAAGATGAGGAGGCCTCTTGGGAATGAAGTTTGTGTTATTTAGGCCACTGGTCACACATTAACCACCCAGCTCTCTAGGTTCTCTTGTCTTTTATGTCTCCATGACACCTTCTGCTGTGCTCTGCAGCCAGCTGACTTCTCTTCCCAGCCTAAAAGATGGTCCTGGATGAAAGCCAGCCTGGAAAATGGCTGGGTTTTTTCCCATGGATGCACTAAAGCACTGAGGATGGGATGCAGAGAGAGGAATCTGTGTAGAAATGAGATGTAATTGTTTTTGTGGTGATAAATATTCCTGCTTAAAGACACCTGTATTGAAGCTCCTAGGTCTTGTGACATTTAACTGATATTAAATGGCCCTCACTTTCCAATCACACCTTGGTCTGATCCACAGACCTGCCCTGTTTTCAGTGGGACACCAAAATCCAACATCTTCTGCCCACTTGTTGCCTCATCTTCTTCTTCCCTCCCTTCCTTCTCCCACCAGGGCACCCTCCAGAAATTCGTGGACGACCTCTTTGAGACCATTTTCAGCACTGCTCACCGTGGCAGTGCCCTGCCCCTGGCCATCAAGTACATGTTTGATTTCCTGGATGAGCAGGCAGACAAACACAACATCCACGACCCCCACGTGCGACACACCTGGAAGAGCAACTGGTGAGTGAGGAAACCAGCCCAGGACAGCCCAGCACCAGCTTTTGGGCTGGAAAGAGAGTGGAGGGAAGTGTGTTTGGGATCTGGCTGCTGGGGGAGCTGAGGACCCTGGTGTGGAGCTCAAAGGATGAGGCTCAGTCTTGCCAAGTCAATGGAGAAGTCAGAAAATCCCAGAATCTAAAGGATTTTATCAGGGTTGGAGCAATTTTGCTAAACTAGTTCCACTTTGCCCTGTATTGCATGGAAATGGCAGGATTTGTGAGGGATTTGATGAGGAAAAATGAAGTTTTAATTGCTGCAGTTCCCAGGATCACTTAGGGAATATCTAGGGAGGCATGGGAGAGGATTCAACACCACTGGCTTCACCTGCACTGGGTGTTTTAATTTCCAGCTCTATTTGTTTGCACACACAGAGCTATCTCATGCCAGCTGAGAATTTTAAGGTATCCACAACATCCTCAGAGGATGTGGAGCACCCACAGGAGACTTGTACCCTCCTGGGTGTCAGCTGGAGGCCAGGAGAGCATTTCCAATGGTACAAAACATTTAAAGGGTTTGGAGCTGGGATGTGAGCCTTCTTTGGAGTGAGTAAGAAAGGGTGACATCAGTGATAAAGGGTGACATCAGTGATAAAGGGTGACATCAGTGATAAAGGGTGACATCAGTGGCAAAGGGTGACATCAGTGATAAAGGGTGACATCAGTGGCAAAGGGTGACATCAATAACAAAGGGTGACACCAGCCCCCTGCTCCAGCTGCCAGCTCCTCCTCATCCCTGCAATGGGACATCAGGAAAAGCCAGGACTGGTGGAGAAAAACCTCCTCCCGTTGGAAAGAGCTCCCTGGGGAATGGCTCCCTCCCCTTCTCCTGTGCAAACACAGGGACTATAAAAGGAGCAGCAGAGGAGAGCCATGGGGCTCCCAGCTCATGCATTTTTTCCCCTTTTCCCAGCCATGCTGTTGGCAGATCGTCACAGCGCCTGTGACATAAAAAAAAAAAGAAACCCCATGCACCAAAGAGGCTTTCAACTAATGAAACATTAGCATATTATTAACATTATCTGCAGCACTAATCTAAGGCTGATTGCAGCCACTCAGCCTAAATGAGCAGGAGGTTTATTTAAGGGGGGAGGGGGGAAAGGCAGAGTGTGTGTGTGTGTGTTTGTGGGAAAAGGGGCAGTGTGGAGAAATCTGTTCAATCAGATGGAATTAACTCAAAATCACATCACAGGGCTTCATTATTACCAGCCAGGGACATCATCCCCCACCCCCTCCCCACGCCCAGGCACACAAACACACAAACACAAGCTCTGCTCCTCACTCTGCCTGTCACCCAAACACCTGCACAAGGGCTTCTGAGAGGTTCACTCATCCACCTCATCCCCCCAGTGATGATTCTTTATTCCCAGCCTAAATTCCCACAATTCCATCATGTTTTGTTGCCATGTTTTTTACCTATTCTTCTCTAGCCCTGTCCAGAGAAGCTGTGGCTGCCCCATCCCTGGATTCAAGTCCAGGTTGGATGGGGTTTGGAGTAACCTGGGATAATGGAAGGTGTCCCTACACCAAGGGCGTAGACCTGGATGATCTTTGAGGTTTCTCCCCACCCAAAGCACTCTATAATTCTGTGTTTTCCAGCATCTCCCTCTGCTCCTGAACTTGGCTGACAGGATTCCCTGTGTGGGGCTTTCCTTACGTTTGTTCTGTGATTTTGCTGGCTCAGGAGAGCACACAGAGGTTTAGGAAAACACTGTGTCAGCCCTCTGTCAGGAAGGTTGTTACCCCAAATTTAGCAGCCTTGGAGATGAATTTTTTACAGTGTTGTGAACACAGTGAGGAAATGGGAGGAACTGGGGAGTTTATCCTGAATATCAGGAGAATTTGCTAAGCAGAAAGATGCAGAGAGTGAAGGTAGATGTAACAATCTGCCTAAGAGAGAGGCAGGAGCTGGGCTCTGTGCTCAGTGACACATCCCAGCTCCTGGACCATGATCATTGCAGTGCATCTGCCCTGACAAAAAGGCTTGAGGCAAAGGCTGGAGGTACCTCATACCAGATACCTCGGGGCATCTCATACAAATGAGCTGCTCTTTGGAGAAAAAAGGGGGAAAGGGCTTTGGATTACAACTGGAATAGCATTTCCTTGGTTAGGGCAGATATATTTTCACATCAAAGGCTGTGATGCTGTTTCCCAGTTCCTTTTTTTTTTTTTT
>WEIU01000714.1:678514-690079 GCA_013389925.1 Aegithalos caudatus | reverse complement strand
TTTAATTCCTTGAGGCTACAGGGCTTTCCCTGTTATGTAGGAACTGCTTCCTGCTCATGGCCCTGGGATCATGTGCAGGCTTGGGCTGGAGCAGTGCAGAGTGACAGAGGATGGTGTCCTAGCACACAGGGTGTGCCATGAGCATTCCCAGTCTCCACCTGGGAGCTCTGCCTACCTCTCTTCCCATGGGATTGCTGTGAGGGTTGAAAGCCAAGCCCCTCAGTGACAAATGTGTAGAATCACAGAATGGTTTGGGTTGGAAAGGACCTTAAACTCATCCAGTGCCACCCCTTGCCATGGGCAGGGACACCTTCCACTATCCCAAGTTGCTCCAAGCCCTGTCCAAGCTGTTCTTGGACACTTCCAGGGGCAGCCACAGCTTCTCTGGGCAGCCTGTTCCAGTGCTTTATGACCCCTACCATAATAATTCTTGTGGGTTCAATGCCTGTCTTCATCTGATGGAGCAACCAACAGGGTCAACTTTCCATTGCAACTTAACACAGACAGAGTCAGGGTGTTTCTCATCACCTAAATTATACTCCCATTAATTTAGGGGCACCTTCAACAAGATTGTATTGACTTTAAGGCTCACAAAATCTGCCTTGTCAGGATAACAGGGACAAAAAGGTGACATCCCTACCATCCCTAGATTTGTAGGGGAGGAATTCATTGCATAGCTTTTACTGGCCAAACCCTTTTTTTCTGACCTAGAGATGGGGGGCTCCTGAGAGGCGTTTTAAAAGATTTTATTGCATTTTCAGTCTCATGTGAAGGGTGATGTTACAGATGTTAGAATTCATGCCATCACAATCAGAAGCCAAACTATTCCCTGATTTGACAGAAGTTTGATAGAAGGCTCATATAGTGTAAACTCTGTGTGTGTAAACTTTAGGAATTCCCCACAAATCCATTTCCCACACAAAGTTTAAGCAAAGTTTATCCCATAACCTTCCTATCCACACCTCAATCTTTGACTCCCACTTGCTGTTTGCTGCTGTGATGTCACACAGCAGGGTCTGTGAGCTGTGCACTGACCCTGCCTGTCGCCTTGAATTTTTACAGCCTTCTGAGTTTGCATTTAGTTTACATTTAGAAATAGAGTCTTTCTCAAGGACTTTTAGGAAAAACAATCTTTGTTTACATTCCTATCTCAAGGAAGGACAATTGATAGATTTCTGCTTTGACCAGTGTGGATGGAGAGGTGGCAACTTCATCCTCTAATCCAGGCTCAATGCCCAAAAAAACTATATAAACCTCAGTTTGGAAATGAACTTCCCTTCTCCTGCTTTGAGCTGCTGCATTGTGTCTGTGCCATTCACTGTGTGTCCTGTAGTGACACCTGTCCCCTCCTGTCCCCTCCTGTCCCCTCCTGCAGCCTCCCCTTGCGCTTCTGGGTCAACATGATCAAGAACCCGCAGTTTGTCTTTGACATCCACAAAAACAGCATCACAGATGCCTGCCTGTCCGTGGTGGCCCAGACCTTCATGGACTCCTGCTCCACCTCAGAGCACAGGCTGGGCAAGGACTCCCCCTCCAACAAGCTCCTCTACGCCAAGGACATCCCCAGCTACAAGAACTGGGTGGAAAGGTGAGTTTTGGCTGTGGAATGGCATGAAGGGACATGAAGTGACTCAGTTTTAGCTGTGGAATGGTAATAAAGGGACATGAAGTGACTCAGTTTTAGCTGTGGAATGGTAATAAAGGGACATGAAGTGACTCAGTTTTAGCTGTGGAATGGTAATAAAGGGACATGAAGTGACTCAGTTTTAGCTGTGGAATGGTAATAAAGGGACATGAAGTGACTCAGTTTTAGCTGTGGAATGGTAATAAAGGGACATGAAGTGACTCAGTTTTAGCTGTGGAATGGTAATAAAGGGACATGAAGTGACTCAGTTTTAGCTGTGGAATGGTAATAAAGGGACATGAAGTGACTCAGTTTTAGCTGTGGAATGGTAATAAAGGGACATGAAGTGACTCAGTTTTAGCTGTGGAATGGTAATAAAGGGACATGAAGTGACTCAGTTTTAGCTGTGGAATGGTAATAAAGGGACATGAAGTGACTCAGTTTTAGCTGTGGAATGGTAATAAAGGGACATGAAGTGACTCAGTTTTAGCTGTGGAATGGTAATAAAGGGACATGAAGTGACTCAGTTTTAGCTGTGGAATGGTAATAAAGGGACATGAAGTGACTCAGTTTTAGCTGTGGAATGGTAATAAAGGGACATGAAGTGACTCAGTTTTAGCTGTGGAATGGCACAAAGGGACACAACCAGGCCCTGCTTTTTTGGGTGAAGGTAGGAGGCAGCATGGCTGTTGCTTTTGGAAACTGCCCCTGGGGCTTTTTTTGTCGTTGGCTTTTGCTAAGTGGAAATCTCCATGTTAGCCTTTTATTCCCTTGCAGCAGACATGGAAATTTAATTAATGGTGGGGGCTAAAGGTGTTTGCCATCATTTCTTTTGAAGAGAAACTCCTGAGAAGCAGCAGAGGGAGGAAGGAAGGGGAGGTGATGTGAGCCTTGGGAAGCACATGGGCTTCTCAGTCTTTCCACACAGGCCTGGATTTCTGCTCTCAGCATTGTTGTGACAGTCCCCACACTGCCTGGATCCCAAGGGATTTATAATTATCTCCCAGCAACTTCCCTTGGAGGCTCTTGTGTGCTTTGAGTGGAGTGCCAGGTGATTGACAGGCTGCTCACTGAAGCTCTGCAGGTATTTTATGTCAGGTCAGAGGTCTTTCCAAGCATTTTGTCCACACTTCCAGGACCTGTGGCTATACTTCAATCTGCTGTACTGAGGGTCAGTGCCTGGCAAAGCTGCTCCACAGGGAGTACAACCAAAACATCCATTCCTGCAGTGTACTGGGGCTTCATTTTCCATAGGGTTTCCCCCAGGACAAGCAAACAGCACATCCTGTTCTTCATCCAGCAGGAGCTGTGCTTTGCTTTCCAATATCCTGCACTTGCCTGGCATTATTGACAGGTTTGGGAACTGCACAGATGGGGAATGTTGCTGCTCTGTAAATACAGAGGCGGGTTTATCCTACAGCTCATTCCTGTGCACCACATCCAGCTTTCAGCAATGATTTCTCTGGATGGCTTCCCAGGCACGGCCTAAAATTGATAGCGTGTCCTGCAGGTTGTACAAGGCCTCTGCTGCTGCAGACACCTCACACTGTGCCCTGAATCCCTGTGTTGGCTTTTCCTGGGGATGGTTTTCTCTCATTTCGTGACAGGAGCGTGGCTGATCAAAGAGCTCCGTCCCCTGCTCGGCACGAGGCAGCGTTTTTTTCCAACAATCCTCCCATTGGTCTGTGATTTGTCTGGACAATTATTTTTAGATGTGGTTAAAACACTTCAGCAAGTGTCGTTTCTAGGCAACCTG
Source organism: Aegithalos caudatus (assembly GCA_013389925.1). Taxonomy (NCBI): domain Eukaryota; kingdom Metazoa; phylum Chordata; class Aves; order Passeriformes; family Aegithalidae; genus Aegithalos; species Aegithalos caudatus. The sequence continues at coordinate 686,699 of WEIU01000714.1, read as the reverse complement.
CAAGGCTCTTACGAGCTACCTTGCTTAATTATGACCTACTTTTGGTACCGTGTCCAAGTTTCTTAGCATGTATTTGAGGCTGATTGCTGGATTGACCTGGATAACGGGAAGCAAGTGTTGGAGGTTCCATTTGGAAATCAAGTTTGTACCAACAGTGACCCAAAGGTGTCATTTTCTAGTGATGCTTTAGCAACAGTCTGTGTGGTTGGGTGGTTTCTGTGGACAAATAATGTTTTCTGTGTCAAACTGGTTGATTTTATCCTGGGAGATGCTGCATTTGACTGACAAACTGAGGTATTTAAGTAGAGAGTAGGATGTTTCTTTATGCAACAAACACCTTTTTTTTTCTTTTTTTTTTTTTCCTCTCGGGATAAACAAAAGGCTGCAGTTTCCATTTTGGTTTTCTTCCAGTATTGATTTCACTTTACAACTTTTTGGAGCAAAATCCTGGATGCCCAGTGATCTTCAGCAATAGGTGCTGCATTTCCTTGGAAGTTTTCCCAAACAACTGGGTTTGCAAACGAGGTACATAACACCTCCTGCTGCTTATAAACAGCCCTGGATTCCTGTCCTCAGCATGTGCTGGGTTGTTATCTGCACTGATGTCTGACAACTTGAACTGAAGCCCAAGGGGAGACTGCAGGTTTTGGAATGTGGTTAGAGCTTCTTCCCTGCTTTTATTTTTGTGTGTCAGTTCCACTGACTCAAGGCAGTGGCACCTGGATGCTGTGGGAGATGAAAGAAAAAAACCTATCAGGGATGAATAAAATATAATTTGAGTTTTACCCCGAGCTAATGAATTTCTTCTCTCGGTTCTGCAATTGTGCTTTGAGGGAGTTTTTCCAAATCCAAAGGCTTCCAGGGCTGGTTGGAGCTATTTCTGTAGTCAGCATCAGCTGGAGATGGCATCCTTCAAGACCACTAGACTTCTTCAAAGAGTGAATCAGGAGATAAAAAGTTGGGGAGTTTAAGAAGTGGTTGAGTAAATCAGAAGAACCTGAAATCAAACGAAGAGCTTTGACGAAAACTCGAAGAGGGTAATTAGTCAGTGGTAGATTGTACCCAACCTGAGGCACTCTGGATTAAAACATGCCTGGATTTAGAGGTCTGGAAGTGGAGCTGAGCTGGGTTTTTCCAAGCCATCCCTTTGAAAACCTCTGGTTTCTTGGTGTGGAGCCTTTAGGACTCACAAAACTCAGAGCAGGGAATGACCTTGGCGTGAGAAGGAGGCAGGGTTGAAAGGACTTCCCTCCAATCCTTCAAATACTTGTTTTCCACCTAGGAATGTGCTTTGGGAAGGGAATAGTTACAGCTTCTGGCCTCACCAGTGTTCTGCATCCACAGGGTGGTCAACTGGAAACGTGATTGCAAAAGATTTCAACAGCAAGACTGCCAGGAATCTTCACTGGTTTTATTTGTTTGTTTGGCTCATATTTTAGTGTAGGATTTTCTCATGTTTTCAGTTACTTGTTTGTGATGAGTCAAGTGTTGCCTTCAGAATTGGGATGCATGACAATGAGTAATTAAAACATTCTAAAATTTACCAATTTTTGCAATTTCCTGTTGACTTAATGGAAAACTATATAAGAAATTGACATCTTCCATGACATTTTGAGAGGTTGGTTGTTTTAGTGCCCATTTCTGTAATTGTTCAAGATAATGGATTTGCTGACAACAGCAACAAAAAAAATTATTGTGCATCACTTAAATTTAGTTGAAGATGTCCCCTCATTGCAGGGGACTTGGGCTAAATAACCTCTAAATGTCCCTTCCAACCCAAACTATGCTGTGATTTTATGGCAGTCCTTTTACAATATGACATTATTGGAAGCAGAGGTGGACTCTGCCTGCTGAAACAATCCAGCTGAGAAATTCTGGCTTTTTGGGAAAAAAAAAAAAAACCAAAAAAAAACCCAACTAGGTTCACTGTTCCAATGAGACACCCAGAGCTGGAGACACGTGGTTAAAAAGTGTCCCAGTGCAGCCACATCTTGGATTTCCTGCTGCAGAACACGAGGCCTGATGAGGCAGGACAATTAACCCAGGAAATTGGGACAGACTCTTTGGCTTTTGTTGAAGCCACGAAGAGTCAGGCTGTAGTTCTAAAACAAAGTGGAGGCTTTTCAATTATCATTATATGAGTCTATTAAAAAAAAAAAAAAAAAAAAAAAAAAAAAAAAAGGAAAAGAATGGTAACAGTAGAGCAGAATCTCATCTGACTTCAGTTAGTGAAACTCCATAGGCTCTGCTGAATTTACATTAGAGCAGCTTCAGATCTGCATCTTTTCAAGTTTACTTCAAATGTCCCCTTTGAGCCTGGAAATCTGGAGAACTTGGGAGCATTTGATGCAATCCCCAAGCAATACAAAGGGGAGCCTGTTCTAATTGGGACTGTCTCATTAGCATTCAACACCACACTGAAAAATGACAAAGGGCTGTGGCTGACCTTTCATTTCTCTCCATGCTGCCAAGCTTATGATAACACTTGTTTGAACTTCATTAACACCATTTAATTGCCTGCATCACAATCAATATGATGTTTCCCGACTGAAGCCTGGCACGGAGGCAAGGATGTGGGAGACTGAAAAGGGGCAGAGCACAAAAAGCAGAAGCCAAAGACTTTTTCCATTTCACACTGGTGCCCAAAACACCTGCAGGGCTGCAAGGAGAGGGCCTGGTGCTCTTTTTTTTTCCCTCATCCCTGCAGGGACTTGGTCTCCTTTTGGCTGCTTATTGTGCATTGAAAAGAGGCTCTCTAAGAAAAACCTAAAGTCAATGGAGACATCACAAGTGTTCTTAAATTAAGAGTCATCCAATGAAGACCGTTCAGAATAGGCTTGCCAGGTTCAGGATCAAAAGGAGTTTAAAGTGATCTGATATGTGGGATTCAGAATTATAACATTTTCATTTTATTGTGTTGACCTGGGTGCAAACAGTCCCTGACACGGCTGCTGCTACCCAGCTCCTGAGGCCATGATCTCAACTACTTTTTTCCCTTACAAGTACAGATACTTTTAGGATAAGGGGGAACCATTTTAATCTAAAAGGGAGAGATTTAAGTGAGATGTTTGGAAGACATTCTTTACTCAGAGAGTGGTGAGGCCCTGGCACAGGTTGCCCAGAGAAGCTGTGGCTGTCCCTGGATCCCTGGAAGTGTCCAAAGCCAGGCTGGACAGGGCTTGGAGCACCCTGGGACACTGGAAGATGTCCCTGCCCATGTCAGGGGGTGGAACTGGATGATCTTTAAGGCCCCTTGCAACCCAAAACATTTCTGATTTGATGATTCATAAAACAACAGTGATTTGCATGCCATTAACCTTTAGGTGTCAAGGTCTAGATCTTGTTAGGAAGAGCTTTAAGAGCGTGTTTGGAGTGCACAAAACAGACAGTCTGCACCCATTTGGGATTTCACCTACCCAGTGTGTCAGCTTGGGCTTTCAGGGCTCTCAAGTCACTAAAAAATCCCTACTTGTGCAGTGCTTTTGATGTCTTTTGGCCACTTTGCAGCTAACTTTAGAAAGAAAGACAAACTGGACCAGTTTAAAACAATTAAAAGCTGCATGTACTCTAACACTGTGAGTTATTGAGGTTTTAAGGAGAAACTCTGAGGGCTTTAAAAAAGAGCATCACATGACAGGTGCAAATCCTGGTTCTACTTTTTAAAAAAATGAGTTTTCTGTGCCCCCCCTCCTCTCTCTCTGCTGGAAAGAAAGCTCAAGAAGTAGCATACCAAAGGTCAAGGCAGGGGGTGTTGTCAGTGGAGATAATAAAAAACAGTGCTGGAAGGGGCCTCGGGAGGTCAACCCGAGCATCTCCTGCCTCAGGGCAGGATCAGCTGTGTCTAAAGCCTTCCTGGCAGATGCTTGTCTACCCCTTTCTTAAAGGCCTCCAACAACAGAGTCTCTGCTGTCCTCAGGCAATTCATTCCCGTGCTTCCCTGTCCTTCCCATCACAGCGTTTTCCCTGCTGGGCAACCAAAATCTCCCTGGCTGTAATTAAAGCTCAGGCATCCCCAGGGCAGGGGGTACAGCTCATTCCCTGCCTCTCTGGGGCAGCTTTTGGAGCATCTGAAGACTGCTCACTTGTCTGTCTTCACTTTTCATCTCACAAAAAAAAAAACCCAAAAATCCCAATATTTTCTTATCACGGCACAAAGCTGTTCTTACACAGTGCAGCTTTCAGCTGACAAGATGGAATTGTGTCCATAGGTGGAGGGTGCAGCCCCACACATCCTCTGCTCTGAGGTGGGGCTGGGTGTTCTCCTCTCCCAGGGGAGGGACCTGTGCATCAATTCACTCTTCAATTCACTCTTCAGTGCTGTCCTTCAGCCCTCCACTGTTTATTCTGGGGGCACAAGGAGCAGGAAAAGCCATGGACAGGGAAAATAAAAAGCACTGCCCTTTCTAGGGCTTGCACACACAAAGGGAATCGCTCCCTTCAACAGCTTGGGTTGGAAAGGACCTTGAAGCTCATCCCATTCCACCCCCTGCCATGGGCAGGGACAACTTCCACTATCCCAGGTTGCTCCCAAGCCCTGTCCAACCTGGCCTTGGACACTTCCAAGGATGGGGCATCCCTGATTTCCCCGGACAATCTATTCCAGTGCCTCACCAGCAGCTCAGATGCTTCCCAAGAAACTCGAAGTGCAGTTCTGTGTCAGTGCAAGATCTGACAGCGCATCCTTGCGCTGCTCCGCTGCATCCCATAAAAAGAGCCGCTTGTTCCCAAGCTTTCCACCAGCCCTTCCCTGCTGGAACAGTCCCTCCATATCCCTTTCACACCCCTCTCCCTCCTTCAGTGGTCTGGATACAGCCGGCTATTGCATAACCCTAATTATGTTATTGCTGTAATTGTGTCTGCCGTCTGCAGCGCATGGATTCGTTACAAGCTTTTCATATGCTAAAATGATTATTAATGAGTGCGGTCCCATCCCAGCGACAAACAACAGCCATGACAAAGAGATCTTTTGGAAGGCAATTAGCTCCATGCTAAGCTGCCTAAACCACGGGCTGTGCTGGGAAATTTCGGGCTGGGGAGGGAGCACTGGCAAGGTGGCTTTTTCTCTTCTCTTTTGATGAGTTAATGAGTTACTGAGAGGCAGCAGGCACAGTCATTCTTGTGAAACAGCTCCAGTAAGGAGCCTTTGTCGGAACCGAGGGAAAGAACATTTATCCCCTGGATAAACAGAGGACAAAATGTATTCCCAGGTCACTGAGATGTATGCCCGGGTCGCTGTTGTGCCGCTTTCCTTGGGAAAACAAAACGGAACAAAATGAAACAAAACAAAAAGTAATTCAGAGAAAGATGAGGTTGGAAGGAACAAGAATAATTGATTTTTCAGTATAAGAGTACCAAGTGTATCCTGGTACATGCCAAATCCTTCTCCATCCATCAGTGGCAATCCATCAGGCCTCTCTCTCCAGTTCCATGCAGGCTGGAATTGCTGTGCTCCTGATACCTGTGAGGACACATCCCATGGCTTAGTTACCCTCACATCCTCCATCTGAGCTGGAGTGCTGCAATGATGGGATTACCCCAATCCCTCATAATTTTAATTGCTCATGAAGCCTTAATGAACAAATTTCCTGTTGGCACTTCAGAGGATGGAGAGCCTTGAGATAAGAATGGAGGCTGCTCCTGTGAATATGGGGAGACTCAGACACATGAGGCTGGATCTTTTAATATTCCTCTGAGGATCTTCTGGAAAAAAGCTGGGGAAGGATCCACTGGAGATGAACAAAACTGGAGTACAGGAGTGGCAGCAAATCTGCTCAGGATTCTCACTCTTGACCCCTTGGAGGCAGGTGAAGCTGAATTTGCTGCTTTGCTTTGCTACCTTTCTGTCTCATTCAGATGGAATCTGGCTCAGCCTCGTGTTCCCAACCTCCTGCTGGCTGTGGAAGTGACTCAAAAACCTGTCCCTGTCTCAGGTGAGACCTCCACAGGTGACAGAGCCCCTCTCTGCCCCTGGCACTGCCTCCCAGCCCAGCTCTGGTGTGGGAGCTGCCAGCTGCAGGGGTGATGGAAGCAGCACAGGCAGCCTTGCAAATTCCAGCAGTGGAAATGTAAGGGCCTCTGGGGTTTGGTGACTTGGACTCAGTGGGTTGTTTTTGGTGGTTTTTTGGTTTTTTTTTTTGCATTAGGGGTATGCAAATGGCAGAGAGGCTCTAAGTACCTCTGAGAATCTGGGCTGGAGTCGAAGGTAAATAAAGACTCAGCAGGGATGTTGTCATCTCCCTGCTAGGATGCTTTAATACACACATTCATCATTTCTTTGGAGAGCACAGTGATGGCTTCATTAGAAACTCTTCTGCATAAACAAGTCACTGGGCCATGGCAGAATTTGGATGGAAGGATATTATGTCTTCTGGCTCATCTAGATTGGGGCATTGGTACATGTTTATTTCCCCTTCTTTTTCTTTTATTTTTGCCACAGAACACCTCGGTTTGATGGGAAATGAGTGTTTAGGTGTGTGATGCCAGGGAATTGAGTCTGGAGAACACCAGGATGCTTTGGTGGGTGATGGCCTGTGACCCCAGAGCACTGAGATCACATCCTGGGAGTCTGTCCTGGCCAGAGCCCTGAAACTGTGATTCCTGAAACTCAGATCTGTGCATCCCATCCTTGGCTCCAGGGAACATTTCCTGCTGCTTTTCCTTGCTTGGATGAGTCACACGAGTGTTGTGCTGCTGGGGAATGATCTCTGCAGGGCTGGAAAGGGATGGGGAGCTTTCAAACCCTTGTGAGTCACAGACTCAAGAGTCTGTTGCTACCAGGTGGAAAAGAAGCAGGACAAACTTGGAGAAGGAGTTGATAAGTGTGTCTGTGCTCCAGTTTTTGTCTCCACCCTGTCCCTACACCCACTATCCTGCCACCACTTGGTGACAGCTCAGCCAGAGAGGAAAAGGAGAATTTTAACTGCTTGTCAGAGCCAGACTGGCACCTCTGATATCCTCCACTGACCCCATTTATTTTTGATGTGATGAGCCCCCTTCTCTTCTCATTTCACCCATCAGGAGGGTGCCTATCCAACATTCATGAGGAGCTGCTCTCCTTTCAGGCACTGTAAATCAATGTATTTCACTGCTTTGCAGCCTGCTTTCCCCACAAGTCTGTGAAATGTGCTGGTGGCACATGGAATTATTTTTTTTCCAGTGCCAAGGCACACCTTGCTTTTTGACTATAAGATTCCTTGCTCTTTGACCCTAAGATTCCTTGTTTCTTCAGCCATGTTATGGATTGCCACCAATTCTTGATGCTTTCCCTTGTGCAGCACAGTGATCTTCTCCAGCAGGTGACGCCAAGACCTGTTTAAATTTTTCTGGGAGTGGCAAAGGTCTAAGAAATATTAATTCCTCCTGCTCAACACCTTCTCCTCTGCAGGACAGGGCCTCCTGGGCTTTCCAGATGATCACCTTGCTCACAGACACCTGCCCAGGTCCCCTTGGGGATGGAGGGTCAGGCAGAGTGTAAAGAAAAACAAACCCACACCACTTCTCACTGGAAAATGAGAATGAGAAATTGGGAATGAGAAACATTTAGACCATGGGACTGAGTTAGACTAAGATTTCTGGCCGATCCTAAGCTCAGAAGAAAAAATGCCAGGACTCCAGGGAGAGTGATGTTTTTTGTGCCTGCTGGAAGTTGCAGTAAAATTAATGAGGCTTGCAAGAGTTTTTATGGTGAAACAGAGTTTAGCTTTGGAAAATGTCAAGCAAGAAGGACCTCTGCCTCCTATGCCTCTCTCTCCCAAGGATTACATAAAAAAAAAAACACCACCAAAACCAGGATATCAAGAGAGACTGACCCATTGTGGTAAATCAGGGTGGGATTGAAGGGCACAAATCCAGGTTGAGGATAACTGGAGCCTCCTGGTGTAGAAGGGCTTTCCCCCATGCTCTTGCACTGCTCTGTCTTCCACAGGACACTCCAGCAGCTCCAGCAGCTCCAGCAGCTTGTCCTGCTCTATCTCAGAGTATTTTCCCACTCATCCCCCTCAAGGATCCTCATCACACAGCACTTCAATGTCCAATTTCTCTGCAGTGGCAAACAGCCTCCATCTCAGCAGGTGTCTCCACGCTGTTTACAGGACAGCTGTCAGCTCTTTTGGCTCCCCGTCCCCTCTGCCTCCTAATTATAAAATTGTGGATTGCTGCAGCTATGGGCTTTTTTTTTTTTTTTTTT
>WEIU01000714.1:613097-672040 GCA_013389925.1 Aegithalos caudatus | reverse complement strand
AAAAAAAAGAAAAAAAAAAAAAAAAGGAAGAAACCAAAGGTTTTGACAAACAAAGTGCCACAAAAGATAAATATGGACCCTATTGTCATGCCTTGTACTCACAGCTGGATGGTAGGAGTCTTAAGGACAAAGAGCTGGCTTGGAGGGAAGTGGTTATGAGTGATGGGCGATCCTGCCTGGACATGCGCACATGAGAGGAAGAAGAAGCTGTTTAACAAAAAAAATAAAAAAAAAAAAAAAGAAAAAAGTATCAAAATGAACTGGTGTGATCCTGCACTGTTACTGAAGTCAGAGGAACACCACAGGGGAAATCTGAGACTCACCCTGTTTCTTTTTGATGTTTTCAGGGCTGTGTTTTTGGTTTGTTATGGTTGTTTTCCATGGTTGGTATTTTATTTCTTCTTGCTGGTACGGAGTTTTTCATCTGTATATTATATATATATATTTTTCGAGAAAAACTTGAACACCTCAGAGACACTGAGAATGAAACACTTAGGGGAAATGGGAAGCACCAGGAGATTGGTGTCCTAACCCTTTCCAACTTCCCATTTAGGTATTTCTGCTTTCTCTCCATCCTCTTCTTTCCCCCATGCCCAGGATTTGAAAGAAAATCTGCGTTTTGCTTCTCTTTCATCTCCTCTTAATTTTTATTTTTTGTCTTTCTGTTTCTCTTTATTTTGGTGTTTGAGCTGGATTTGCTTTTTTGCTTGGAAAATGTGCCAGAATCGTGATGTAAATGCGTGGGCTTCCTCCCCTGTCCCCTTCAGTGCCCTTCCCATTTCCAACCAGTATCCCAGAATCCCCCAGTCTATGAGAAGTCTTGGCATCTTTCTTCCCAGCCTTCCCAGTTGAGCTAACTATTTTTTAAGTGCATGTAAAATACAACTAAAAAACAAAGACACAAGCAGAAGAATGAGCCCTACTACAACACGGATGCTTTCTTTTCCTTTGATTTCTTTTCCCCCCACCTCTCTTTCCACACTTGATCAAAAATTCCTGATAAATAGGTAGTGTCCCAGACTGGTTTTCAAGCCCCCTGGAGAGAACTGGAGCCAAAGTTCCTAGGATCCCATGGACAGGCTCCTAATATACAGAATATTCCAGACGATAAGCTGATCTTTATGGGCATTTCTCAAACACTGCAATCAAATAATTAATGCTGAAACCTGCAGCACCATCAGAAGCAGGGGAAAGGGAACTCATGAAGACTCTCTGAGGGTCTGTGGAGAGAGCCAAAATTATTTATTCACTGCAGGGTTTGCTTTGGGGCTTTGCCACAGGGTTAGAGGAGCAAAGGGTGAACAGCCCCTCTGCAAACTCCTCATGTCCTCCCCGTGAGTGGGACTCAGCTGTCAGTGATCTGAGACCTGATCCACCACATCATGTGCTGGTGCAGACTGAGCCTTCCAGAGAACAACAGCCTGGGGAAATTTGTTGTGGCTGGAATGAGGTGTTGGAGATTGTTTGCCCTCCAACAGACAGCACAGGAGAATGATAGAGGAGAAATTCAGGCACCCCTCCTAGCATAGCATCACAGAATCATTTGGGTTGGAAAAGACTCCTAAGATCACAGAATCTGAATGTTAAAACACGCCCCAGTCCTTCTCTTCCCACTCTTCATCCTGTCCTGAACATATCCAATGGTTTGATCCAACCCAGCACACACCAGCCTTGCTCCATTAGATAAGAGGGCTATGCCAATTTTCATCCCTGTACTGTTACCACTGCAGTTGTCTTATCTTGCATCTTTGACACTGAATACCATAAAATTTATTGGGTCATGAAGAAGATTTATCAGCAGAATTTCATTTGGTAATTGCTTAAGTTGAAAAGTGATCACCAAAGTTTCATTCACCCACAGGAAAGTGTTTGCCAGGAAGGGAATGAGACCAAGCAAATCAGATAATTGTCATTAATTTTAATAATGCTGTTAGATCAAATTTGAAGAGTCCAGTCAGTGGTCAGCCTTCCTGTTGAGTCCCCTCTGAATTTCCTGGGGTCTGGGATGACTGTGAGGTAAAAACCCAAGCATGTAACACCCAATATTAGAAGGACAATTGTTCAGAACTAAGTCAAAACCCAAAATGCAGATCTGTCCTTCCCAAAGGCTTTAACAAACTGCTTTGGGAAGAGACACTGCTATGTGGGAGACTCTTCCAAAGGAAGACTGGAAACCTGGAAGGGATCAGTCCCAGAGGTTGGAATAAGTGGGACAAACATTTGTGTCTGCACAAAGGACACTCAGAATAATGGAATCACAGAATGGTTTGGGTTGGAAGGGACCTTAAAGATCATCTCATTCCAACCTCCCTGCCATGGGCAGGGACACTTCCCACTATCCCAGGTTGCTCCAAGCCCTGTCCAGCCTGGGCATGGACACTTCCAGGGACCCAGGGGCAGCCACAGCTTTTCTGGGTGACCACAGAGCCTCAGTTATTCCAAGACAATCTGCTGTGTACATTTGATGAGTAGTGAGAGTTGTCCTCCAGGACAGGTGGAAGTTTTGGGATGTCCTAACTCTTGCCATCCAAACTTGGTGTGCTGTGGAGCAGGAAACTGGTGAAACACGTGAGCCTCAACATCATGGTGTGAACCTGAACCTCCTGCCCATTCCCAGCCTGAATTTTCCTGCTTTGCACCTGGTGCAGCTCCCATTTCAGGTTAGTGTTTGGTCCATGGAATCTTGCAGTTTTCCCTCACCTCTGTGACTGTGCAATGCCCTTTTCTGCAAAAAAAAAAATTGTGTTGTCTTACTGAGAATAACTATTTTGTGGAGAATGCTTTGAAAATTAGAGCTTGTCAACCGTGTTTTATTTGGGATGGCTCAGTTCTCTATGCTTGGAGAAGCACCCAAAGGGACACAGGCTTACAGAAAAAAAAATAAATTAATTTGTAGAAAGATGTCAAAAAAAAAAAAGTAAAAAAAATAAACACTTGGAAAAATAAATCAACCAAAAGCCCCACTGAAGTTATTAAGCTGCTTAGTCTAATCAACCTGTCACGTGTGTGATTTCTGTTGTCGTTGTTGTTTGTTCAAGGGGTGGTTGGTTTTGTTTGGTTGTTTTTTGGTTTGTTGGGGTTTTTTGGGGTTTTTTTGTTTTTTTGTTTTTTTTTTTTTTTTTAATCTTCTGTTCTAAAAATGGAGAGTTTACCTCAAGAAATTCTTTCTGCTTGGAAACAGATCACCTCAAAGACGCTCACAGCAGAGAGCAGTGTGCAGGGAAGCTCAGTAAAGCAAACTTGGGTGTGGAAAACAGAGGGAAAACCAGGACATTCAGGCTCTGTTCAGCATTCCCTTCTCCTACTGGTGTGGTCTGGCATTCCCCAGTGGAGAAGTTGCTGTTCACTTTCAGATAGACTGAGGCACAAGAGCCAGCTGGAGAAATCAAGGCACATGTCCAAGCTTGAAGTCCTTTCTGGAGTATCTTAAGAGAAACTTGGTGTTATTTAAACTTTCTATGCTGCTCTTTCTCCATTCCCTGGAGAAATTCCACTTTCCAGCCCAGGCTGGGGTAAGGAAGCAGAGAGATTAGGTGCTAGCTAAATGCTCCCAGTGTTTTCCCCAAGGAATTGAGAGGCAACTGGATTATTTAAGGTCACAAGAGAGGCCCTTCCTTGTGTCTGACCCCGTGTCTTGGACGTACACGTGAGCCCAGAAGTCTCATTCTCTGTTTTGCTAAAGCTTCCAATTAAAATCAATGGAAAGACATTTCCTTTCACCACAGTGTTACTAACAGCCTCAAAGAGATGTCAAGACAGCATTAGAAAGGAGGTTGGGATCCTTTTTCTTAGGTTGTTGTTGTTGTTGGTTTGATTTTCTTTTGAACTGATCCTAGTTAAAAAAGAAAGAAATAAAATCTATACTATTTAAATTGGAATCCCGTTGTTACTTGGTAAAGGCAAAGCTTCTGTACCTTTGTTATAATTAATTGTATACCTGTGTATGTAAATATAAGGCATTCCTATTTTGCAGTCCAGAACAAAAAAGGAAAAAAAAAAAAAAAACAAACAAAAAACAACTATTTGTAATATAGAATAAAGTTTATTAAAAAAAATAAAGAAATAAAAATGCCCCAGGCTGTGACTGCTGCTTTCTGTGTCAAATGGAGCCAGAGGAAAGGAACTGAAGTCAAAGAAAAGTTGGAAAATACCTTAAAGATAATCAACTCCAGCTGTTAATCCAGCACTACCATGTCCACTGCTAAACCATGTCCCCATAGCCACACATTTTGGAACCTTCCTTCCTTCCTTCCCCTTCCTTCCTTCCCTTTGTTGTCATCTCTCTTTTCCTTTCCCTGTCACACAAAAAGACATTTATTTGATTGTTTGATTATTTATTTTTTCCTTGCAGAGGTGAGATCTAGACAGGTTATTCCTTTCCATTTGCTTTTGGGCTGTCACCAGCTCTTAAAACCAAAAAACAAATCAAAACAAAAACAAAACAAAAACAACACAACCAAACAAACCAGGCTGACTAGCTCATGAATTCAGAGATGCTGCTGAAGAAACCACATATGAGGCTTGTGGAATGCAAGCAGCTTTCTGCAGTCTCAAATCCATGGAGACCATGAAAAAGAAGCTGGAGAGTGGATTTCAAAGAGGGGAAAGAGTTGAATAAAGCTCTGACAGCTTCAGCCTGGCACTGCTCAGCAATGTCTGGGTTCCTGTGGAAGAGCATCAAATGTACACCTGTAACTGACCACATCCACATCCATCCAAAAGCACTCTAAGATCACCAAATTCAATTGTTAACTCAGCACTGCCAAACCAACCCATGCCCCCAAGTGCCAAAATCCTTTCCCTAAAGTCACTGCTGTTTCTCTGTCCATGCTGGATTCTCCCTCCTTTACAGATAAGAGGCATTTTCAAAGCTTTCCTGCTTTTGTGGTCCATGAGGAATCACAGCCCTTTCCTGCACCTCAATCCCTGCCTCCTTCCAGCTCCTGCACTGAGGAAATGGTGAGCATTTGCTTCAGGTCTGTGACATCCCTGGTGTAAATAACATCCCCCATGTGTCCCATGGAAACCTGGCAGGGAAAAAAGGCCCTGCAGACCTCAGGGATGGTCTTTATCTCCCAGGTAAAAGCTGGGAACTCCTCTGCAGCTCAGCTTCCCAAAGCAATCCCAGATGTCAGCTGAGCAGGAGCATTTCCAGCACCCTGGGGAGGATTCAATTTGCCTTTATTATTTCCCATTTCCCACTTTCTGACTCTTCCCAGATTCAGCTGCCTGGATTGCATTAAGATTGCATCCCCTCACCACTCCCCATCCTGGGGTTTTGTGGTTCAGCAGAAAATAACTCCAGCATCAGCTCCCTCTGGGTATCACTTGTCCAAGGGATCCCTTCCCTGTTTCAGCCCCAGGTGCACCTCACCAAAGTGGTGACAGGGGTAGGGACCATAACTCTGAGTCCCTTGCCCTGCAAAGTCCTGCCAGCTTCAGTTATTGAGTGGCAAGAAAAGGATCCTGGGATCAATGAGGTTTCACTCATAAAACCACAGAATGGTTTGTGTTGGAAGGGACATTAAAGATGATCCAGTTCCAACCCACAACCTCCCTCTAGATCAGGTTGATCAGAGCAGGATTTCTGTAAAATCACCTCATCTGATGAGGAGTTCTCTGAGTGGCCATGGCTGTTTTCTCCTTGTCCTGTGTGTCTGTGCAGCCACCAGTGAAAATCGAGCCTTTCCAGGATCCAATTCATCCCATTGCAGCCCTGCTGGCTCAGACAGGTCAGTGACTGACAGAGGGAAATGCTGTTTCCTCTGGCTGGCTCCAGGGAGGAGCTCACCCAGCTGCAGAGGATTGCACTGTGCCTTTCTAAAGCCAGGTGGGATGAATCCCAGCAGTGGCTCTTCCTTGACCTTTTCTGCTGTAATTATTTTAGGAAAACTCTCTTCTTATGCACACAGCAGAGCCCTGAACTCTCTGCCATGTGCTGTGTTCCCACAACCCTGCAAGCATCTGGGAGGAAAGCTGGAATCAATTTGGTCTTTTGCCTTCAGCTAAGACATTCAAGAAAAAAAAAAAAATTGAGAGAAGAACAACTGTTTTATTAATATTACTTATTTTTATTATTATTTCCCCCTTTGAAATTCCTGCCTTCTCATAAATTCTAGAGGGAAATGTACTCACTGACCTCATCATAACTCCCCAAACTGAACACGATGCCAAGGCTCCTCCACAGGCCAGCTTTCCTTCAGTTTGCCATATGGGATGCAGCCCTGGTTCCTACAACACAGGCAGGCAGGTCAGCACTTAGTCACAACTCATGACACACAAACATGTTGTGGGCAGGAAGATGACAAGCAGAGAACAGCAGCAGGCATCGTGTTTTTCCTGGCTACATCTGTGCTAGTAAATAAAAGGAGGCCAAAGTGGAGTACCAGGCTCTGTGCTGAATTGTCTGTGATGTTTAGCTGTTAATTTTGGACTATTTTCTCCCAGAGAATGGCCAGGCACAGCTTGGGATGAGCATCAATCTATGGATTTATTTTTTTTTCCCCTTCATGGATAAAAATGCATCCAGTCTGGCTCTCTCTGTCCCATAAGCTGGAAGACACTGTGCCTTCAGAGGGCCAAATATACAGAGCTAGACCAAAACAAATACTGGGAAAAGGTGTGCTGGGTCAGGAGGTGTTTGTAAAAAAATGTTGGAAAAGGAGGTGCTTTAAAGGTTCTGTCTGTTCTGACTGTGAGGGTGTGGGTTTAATTGTCTGGGCTGGTGGGGGAAGAGAATGAGCCCTAAGGAATGGTCTGAAGTTGGATTTAAGTTTTGGAACTCAGAGTTTGGGGGCAGAGAGAAGAAATCTATCCACTGGAACAAGTGCTAAATCCCAGAACATCCCATCCTTGTCTCAGACATCACTGGCTGCTGTCAAGTTAGTCCTGGACATGGTGTCCTGTTCAGTTGGATGAACTTTTGCTGGACGAGCACTGGGCTGCCAAAATACAGACCCTGAGCTACCATCAGGACCTGTTCTTCACTGGAATGTCATGGACCAGGAGCACAGGTGTGGAATTGAGCCAGATCTCATATCCTGGGTTGGGCTTGGTGGTCTTGAGTTGGGTCTTGCTCATCTGCAGGACAAACTTTAGGAAGAGCCAAATGGAAAATCTCCAGGGCTCATCAGGGTCACCCTGGAGGCCCTGCCATGCCCTGGGCTCTTTCTTGCTGATGGATGGCTCTGAAAGAAGTGCAGACACTGATCCAACTACACTAACAGCACCCAAGTTTGCTCTGTGCTTTCCCAGTGCCCCAGCCCAGGCAGAATCCAGGGAAACTGGCTGATAAACCTGCCCTGCTTTGCATTAACAAAGGCAATTTGATTAACTCCCCAGCAGGAGCAAGGCACAGCCCCCAGCTCCAGCTCAACTTCCACATCACAGACCTCTGGTGAATTGGATCCAGGAGAGGCAGCTGGGAGTTATGGGGCTGGAATTCCATCAGGGGCTTCTGGGGAGGTCACAAACCACCCCCCTCTTCCCGTGCACCATCCCCAAACAGAATTACAGCCCTGTAATTCAAAGGGAGGGGTCTGTTTGTCTGTAGGAGGATAAATTCAAACAGAGCCATCTGGGGCTGTAAATTCATCCCTTTTCCTGCCATTCTCCCATTTTCACAGGATGGGGCTTCCAGGCTTCACCCAGGGCTCCTCACTTTCCCCACCCATCCAATCTTTATCTCCTTTTTCCTTCTTAACAGAGACATAAAAGCAGTGGGTGTCTCACACTGCTGACCACTCACACCCAATCCCCTTCCCTTCATCCCAACACTCACTCTGCTCCTCAATCCTGTTTATCCACAACCCATCCCCTGGCACAAGCCAGATTGTAAACATCCAACCCACATTAAACCTCCTCAATGAAAACATACCCTGCTTCTTTTCAGGTTGGGCCAAACAAGGTATTTTCCCTTAATTGCATTATTTTTGATGGTTTAAGGGACAAGGAGGGGCTTGGAGACACCCCTGTATAGTTTTGCTGGCATTTACATGCAGGTATTTACAAGCAGAAAGCCAGTCTGGAATATTTCATTATAAGTTAGATAAAAGTAAGTGATTGATTAAATGTAAGTTAGATTAAAAGTAAATAAACAGAACCTTTTTCTGTTTGTTTTGGGCACCCTGGGCTTCAGAGGTAGTCCATGTTTCCCAAAAATTCCTTTCAGTTGTTGAGAAACCAGACTGCAAATCCTTTGGAAATTAAAACTGGGAGGCATCATTCAGCACTAATTCAGCAAGAAGTAAAGTCCAGAAAGGAAGGATTTTCTAGGGTCAGGCACAAAGCTGAGACTAGGAGATTTTGGTCACCCCACCTCTTCTACCAAACCTGCTGCTAAGTCTGCGTAAGATAAAACTGGGTTTTGGGAACTTCACATTTTCTCAAAATCCCTTTTTCTCCTTCCACCAGAACTTTTTACATCCTCCTGCATTCAGGAATTTGGTGTGATAGGTCCAGAAGCAGGACCTGGAAGTGCTGGACATCCCAGCATGAGGAATGGCAGAGCTCAGGGATTTCTGTACCTTCTCCATCATTTTTGTGACCCTTCATGTATTTTATGATACAAATGGTCACCAACTCCCTTGAAGACAGGAGGGAGTTGTACCCATGTCAAACCACAGTGAAACCAGCAGCAAATCTGCTGTGTTTTGTTTAAATTTAAATGCTCTTGTGAGCTCAAAGCTGAAAAGCCAAAGGGTTCCTGGTGCTCTGACTTAGGCAGCAGTTCCAGAACACTTGGAATGGTTTTTCCTGGCAAGTGGTATAAATTCTGAGGGCATTTTGTGCTCCTGACTCTGAAAACAGCAATCTGGGAAGGTTCTTTCACCAGTCAAAAATACAGGTAGGGTCCTGTGGGGGCTTTAAGCCATATAACAAACCCTGAAATATTATGGGGCAAAACTTCTGGGAGAAAATGGATTAAAATAACTCCAAACTCTTCAAAAGGCAACTGATAAGAAACCAGAAAGAGTCTTGGTGAATCCCAGCAGAAAAGTGCTCTGTGAACTGGATTGTGCCCTGTGATCAGCATTGTGGGGTTTCTCATATATATATGTATAAATTCTTGAATTACTAAGATTACCCCATGTAATATTTGATAATTCGGCCCCTTTGGGAAGTTGACTGTAAGGGAAAGGAATAAAATATAGTTCCAGATTTCTAGCCTGGAGAATTGTCTTCAAGGCTTGTTTTGGTTTATTTTTTTTTTTTTTTCCTTGCTATTTCTTGCCCCCCTTTGGAAATCTATCATTTTTCTTCCTAAGGACAGAATTTCAATTAGCAGAAGGATAATGCCATGGGGAAGCACTGAATATCCTTGGAGATAAATCTAGCTGGGAATTGTCAATGCAATATCTGAAACAGCCTGACAGCAGAGGTCCTGTAAAGCTTAGATTACTCTTAAATATATTAAAAAAAAAGCCACCAATAATCAGTGTTCCTTTCAGAGAGGGAATGAAAGGGACAGGAAGGAGGTTGTTTTCTGAATTGCTACATTCAATTGCAAAAGAAGATGATAAAAGAAAAAAAAAAAAAAAAAGTATATTAAGGACACCCAAACTGCTGCATTTGACTGAGAAAATGTCCAGATAAACTTCTAGGCACACCTACAACCACCTTTATGCCTGCTGGATATTCTCATCAGCCAGCTGAAAGTTTCTTGTTGAATCCTCTTGAGACCCATGAAGGCTGCAGGAACCACATGGGGTGGAGGACATTGAGACAGTTCTAAAGCAGTCCTGAGCACACAGGAGCATTCATTTGGTCTTTTCTCATCCTTAAAAAACAGGATTTTCAAGCTGAGGCCTCTGGGAGAGGTGGGATTGTTCAGCCTGGAGGAGATAAAGCTCCAGGGAGATCCTATAAAACCTTCCAGTGCCTGAAGGAGCTGTGAGAGGGAATTTTGATAAGGGTGTGGAGTGACAGGACAAGGAGCAATGTCCTTGAAATGACCAGGAAGAGGTTTGGATTGCATATTAGGAAGAAATTCTTCTTCCTGTGAGGGTGGGCAGGCCCTGGCACAGGGTGCCCAGAGAAGTCCCTGGATCCTTGGAAGTGCTCAAGGCCAGGTTGGACAGGGCTTGGAGCAACCTGGGATAGTGGAAGTGTCCCTGCCATGGCAGGGGTGACACTGGCTGATCTTTAAGGTCCCTTCCAACCCAAACCATTCCATGATTTTGTGATCCTGTGATTCATTCCATGCCCTGTGACCAGGCTGGTCCTGGCACAGCTCTGCCTTCACCCCCTCACTGCTGGCCTCTCACACTCCCCTGAGAGGTTTTCCTGCCCCAGATCAGCAGAAATGACCTGAAGAAGAATTTGTCTGTGGCTGCTGCTCAAACTGGGGGCTGGAGGATGTCTTGAAGGGATCAGACACACATGGCCCTAATTCTGCTGAGCCCCTTTATCTGCTCACATCTGCTTATCTTCAACACAATCTCTGCCCTCAGCATCCCTGGGGTTAGGGACATGCTGAGAATGCCCCTCTAATCCATTCCAGAGGCCCAAAGGAGCCCTGGATGCTCCTTGGTAAATGATTTCAGATTAGCTGGGACCATTTAAAAGATGTCACCACCCAACCAAATTGGCCACAGAGTCACTGAGTGGTTTGGGTTGGGAGGGACATCATCGAGCTCCAACCCCCCTGCATGGGCAGGGACACCTGGAAGAGGAAGCAAATATTCTGATATCCCCAATGGAAGCACTGCAGACCTTGCCTTCCATGAAGAAGGGTACTTATGGATATGTTCTGTGGAATTAGAGGTCATCAAGAGGTAGAATTTGAGGTCTGCACTCCAGCTCTGCAGGACCATCCATGCACCATCTATTGTCTACCAGCAATTCCTTTCAGCAATCTGAATCTAGACAAAAGAAAAGATAAAGAAAATAAAATATCTGTTTTTGAAGTGTGGGCTGATCCTAAGACATCATAGGTGACCAGCTTATGACAGATTTGGACTTTAAAATTGTATTTTTTTCAGTTACTGCTGCAGTTGAATGGGTATTTTCACACTAAAAACACTGGCTTTTGACTCCTCTCTTTTTTAAAATTAGTCAATTTGCTTGAGAGTGGGATTCCTGCAGTAAAATGAGTGCTTGTACCATTGCCAATATCTCCTTTAAATATTTTCAGGATAAATACCTGCAACAGAAAAGTGTGCAAAGCTCCAGGCACCTGGCCAGTGTTTTTGAATATTCACAATTAGCCAGAATAAAAGAGAAAAAAAAAAAAATCTTTCCAGTGGGGAAGCAGAAACAAAATTCCTAATTAAAACATTAAATGCAGAACAAACCATCATTGCTTTTCTCAGCAAATTGGACTCTAAAAATCCTGTTCACAGAAATGCTGGAAAACATGTGACTAGCATAGATTTGATGAGGAATGTGACATAATTCACAGGAAAAATGGCAAATTTTCAGTCTGGGGGATGAGTTAAACCTCCAAAATAATCAAAATTCAAGCCTGCATGGGGCCAGCAGCAGTTTTTTGGAGGATGAACTCTTCCCTGAGACTTTTCTCGGGGTTAGATTTTGGCTTCTTTAAGAACAGCAGGCGTTACTTTTTGAGGGGATGGGAATCCCTCTACATCTTCCTCTCAGAGGAGTGAGGACAAAGTGTAACTCAGAATAGTGGCATCAAAGGGGAGGAAACCACTGCAAGCACACACAGAGAGAGGGAGATGCTGTCAGCAGGAGAAGACTGAACACAAGGAAGATTTGGGGTTCCCCCCAGACCTGCTGAGCAGGTTTTTGGGACCTCTCCTTTGGTTTAAACCCACATTAATCCTTCAAACACTGAAAAGAGCTCAGCTCAGCCATCATTGCACCCTGATCCTGCTGGTGACTTCTCTGTGCTGAGAAAAAACTCCCATTTTTTCCTTTTCTCAGTGACATGAAGAGATGAAAACCCCAAAAGTCTTTCTGGAACCATGAGGCCAATAAGTGTTGGTGAAGCAATATTTAGATTTCTTTGGGGGGAAAAAAAATCCAGTTTCTGCTTTTATCCACCTGTATAGAGATCACTCCAGAAACATAGAACATCTGTGTGTCACCTGCAGTTTGAGCCTTGCAGAAGTGAAATATCTCAGCTCTTTCTCCTCTCCTTGCTGCCATGGGCTCAGCAATGCATGGAAACACCTCTCAAACTCAATTTATTTCAAGCACAAGTAACCCTGATGGATTAACGTGCCCTAAGACACCAGCAAACAGTTTTGGGGATATGGGAGAGGAGCTGAGCCATCTTCAGACACCAAAGCCTGACAGTGGAATCCAAACTTTCCATCAGCATCACAAAAATTCCACGTGAAGCTGCCTCTGGAAAAAAAACATGGCCAAATCCTCTGAAGGCCAAAAAAACCATCCCTGGTTCACCCTGGGAAGAGCCAGGTGAAGGTGACCTGGTAATGGAAGGCAGATCTAGTCCACAGGCACCCAAATGAGAAAACTGCCTGCAGGCTGTGTCTCCAAGGAAGGAAAAGGGAAGGTTTGCAGCTGTTCCACTTGCCCAAGGGGGAAATTATGCCAGCCTCAGAAGCAGCAAGTCAAGATCAAAGGGGAGAAAATTAGGAAAAGAGAGAAGAATGGAGAAGTGGGAATAACTTATGCTAGAGTAGTGCTCCAGGGCTTACTCTTGTGTTAAAGCTTTCAAGTCCACATCTTGCTGGGGAATGCAGCTTTTCTTCTCTTCCTTGTCTTGTGAACTGATCCCTTTTCTCTCCCTTGGAATGGAGACAGGAGGTGCTGGAAGAGAATTAAAAAAAATCCCTGCTTTGTGAGGGTGTCCCAGCACCTTGGAGTCCAGGTAGGGCAGCTCACCTGCCTTCTCCTGGCTCCTTCTCCTGGCTCTCAGGTGGACCTGAGCCACACAAAATTCCTGTCAGCAAGAGAGAAAAACAAAATTCTTACTCCTTGTTGCACACCTCATTTATTCACTGCATTTTTATATCCTGTTTTGGGCTCAGAGGAACCTCCCCACCTTAATTCATCAACAAGGCTGATCCATCAGCTGGATTCAAGAGGGCTAAAAATGCCAACAGCCCCACACAGGGCTGGGAAACACATGGGATACACATGATGCAGAAAGCTGAAGCTCTGCAGAAGCACCTGGAGGCTGGGCAGAGAATTCAGGGTGTTAGAAATGGTTTAAGAGGTGAACTCCAAGAATTATCCCTCCCCATCTCTTCCTCTGCCATGAGTGGTTTTACAGTGAGAAACAACAGGATAAAGGAGAAGGCAAATACAGCTCACAAAACTCAGCACTGAGAGAGTGATGGGGCTGAGCAGCACCTTTTGGAAGCAGAACAAAACCCAAAATAATACAGGGCCCAGAGGGCTATGGAGCATTACATTTTGTAATAAAAACTTCTGCTTCAAACTCTGCTGGGTTCTCCCTTTAGCTGCCCAGCAGCTTTTCTCTCTGCCCAGGGAAGGAGCAGAGCAAAGGGCTCTCCTTTCCTACTGCAGTAGGAAACATTGGAAACATATTGGAAACACTGCTTGCATTTGCACTGGGGGATCTGTCCTAGCTCAGTGCTCACAGCCCAGGAAAATTGCCAGGGATGGGTGATGGCTGAGAAAATCCCCGTGGGGACCACCAAGATGACAGCAGCAATATTGAAGGGAGTGTGTTTGGCTTCCCACTTTACCTTGGTAAACAACAAAAAAAATCTGATTATTTCCCAAGGAGGAAGAGGAGATGAGTGATTTGGACCAACACATATCCAGGGTTTGCTAATAAATTGCCTCAGAAGTTTGCCTGCAGAATGATTTTTATACTTTTAAGGTAGGTCAGGATATTTGCAAGATCACCTAAGACCTGAGCTCGCAATGAAGTGAGACAATTCCCCAAAGGAGCCCAGACTCAGCTGTGGCACAAGTGGAAGCAAAACAGGCTCCTAATGACTGATTGCCTGAAATCTGCTCATTATCTCTTGGGAACATCAGCTTGCAGCAGCAGAGCTCTTGGAGGACTCCAAGCCACAGAGTGAGACAGGCTGGGTGGGAGGGAGGTGAAATCACAGCTCAGGGGACAGGGTGACACTTGGGTGGCACCTGCTGGGCAGACATAATTTTTTGGGTGCTACAAGCTGGGTTTTTTTGGGTGTCAGGATCAGAATCCTGCTCTCTGCAAGGTATTTGGTGTTCAGAGCACTGCCAGCAGCAGATCCAGAATGTTTTCTTTCTGCTGGTCACTGACAATTTTACAAGGCTCATTCTTTACCTTTGAATGATGTCTCCCAACATGTAATCAGAATTAAAACATACACGTAATTTCTCCATCTATTTCTTCCTCAAATGAGTGGTTTTTGCACAGCTTTCAAGGGTTTCCAGCACAGCAAACTGTTCTTTTATCAAACTGCTCTTAAATTGGGCATAAATGTTTCATGTGCTTTCAAATTTACAGCACATCACAGGCCTCGGGCTTATAACTGACAGGGCTTAAACCTGAATGAAATTAATAGGACTACACAAATCAAACAGGTGCTGAAATATTTGGGTAGTGATTTATAAAAGTTGACAAAAACCAACATTTCTGCTTTCAGGGTAACGTTAGTAGTACTTGAAGCGAGGAACAGCATTTTAGTGTCCAGAGAAAATACAGAATATTAAAGGTGAATCTCAAATATTGTCTGGGAAAGGAAAATTTGGGGAGAGCAAGACTGGAGAAAACACCAAGAAGCAGTTTTGTTGCTGGTATCAGGTTAATGACACCTTCCCACGGTGTCACAGGAGCACAGGGAGCTGTGAGAGGTGTCTGCTGCTTGTGTGGTGTTTCAGTCAGGAGCCAGCCCAGCTCTGATTAGGGTCTGTAAATGCTGTTATTATCATTAATAACAAGCAGGATCCCTGAAACAGGGCTGGAGCTGCCTTGCTGTTCCCTGTACAGGAGAGGCAAGGAAGACTGACTTTTTAGAAGGGCTTATATTGTCCTTGGAAAGGGCACTTTACAAGCTGTTTAAAACTGAAATAAATAGGTTTAGATTGGATATTAAGAAGAAATTCTTCTTCCTGTGAGGGTGGGGAGGCCCTGGCACAGGGTGCCCAGAGAAGCTGTGGCTGCCCCTGGATCTTTGGAAGTGTCCAAGGCCAGGTGGGATGAGGTTTGGAGCACCCAGGGGATTGGAAATGGATGATCCTAAAGGTCCTCTCCAACCCAAACCATTCTGTGATTCTATGAAAAATGATTCACAAATTATACAAATTACACAATTACAAATTCATTTCACACAAAGGCTTTGCCACCCCGTTTAAGAAGTTGAAACAACACAGGATTTTTGCAGCCAGCTTTAAGCAAGCTAACGTGGCATCAGGAACTTTCAGATTTTCATGGTTTTGTGCTTGCTAAGATCATCTCCAGCTGCTGGTTCTCCAAACTCCCTGCTGCCTGTATGTGTCAGACCAGTCCCACTGCCTTCATAAATGAACAATCCAAGGGCTGTTTGCTTGGGAGATTTCTTACAGCCAGAATTTCCCCATTTCCCCAGGTGATGCTCACTTCACCCCATGGTCCTAAATTATCCCCACAGCTCTGGATCCCACAAAAAGCTCACACACACTTTCAGAGGTGTGTCAGGGATTTTGATCTGCAAAAAGCAGAGTAAAAAAAAATAATTCTGCCTTTAGGTCACAGAGTGAGATGACCAAGTGCTTTAACCAAGTGATAGAACCAAGGGAAAGGTCTTCATCAAAATGCTCTGGCCCCTCAGTTTAGCAAGGACCTCGAGATGCTGGAGTGCATCCAGAGGAGGCAACGAGGCTGGTGAGGGGCTGGGAACACAAACCCTGTGAGGAACAGCTGAGGGAGCTGGGGTTTATTATCCTGGAGAAAAGGAGACTCAGGGGTGACTTTATCACCCTCTACAACCTCCTGAAGGGTGGCTGTGGGCAGCTGGGGTTGGTCTCTTTCCCCAGGCAGCACTGACAGAACAATGAGAGGACACAGCCTCAAGCTGTGCCAAGGGAAATACAGGTTGGATATTAGGAAAAAGTTTTTTTTACAGAAAGAATAATAAAGTGCTGGAATGGTATTCCTGGGGAGGTGGTGGAGTCACCATCCCTGGATGTGTTTAAAGAAAGCCTGGATGTGGCACTGGGTGCCATGGCTTAGTTGAGCTGTTAGGGCTGGGTTGGACTCAGTGATCTTAGAGGTCTCTTCCACCCCAGTGATTCTGGGAAAATATGTGGACTTGACCTTCCTGCACTGTGGCCACCCTTCCCTGGGACAAATGCCTTCAGCACAACAAACACAGCTGGATTCACTCGGGATTCTGACTTATCAAAGCATTGGCAACTTGCAGCAACTGGGTTTTATCAGTCTGTGATATCCACCTGCCTCCATGTGGGGCTGGGATAGGGTCAGACCCATCATTTCCTGATCTAATTAATGATACTTCTATCTCTTCATTACTTTTTCCATCCCTGCCACCCACCTGGCTGCAGCACTTCCCCAGCTCTGTTTCACCCCAGCATCTTCAGCAGTTTTTCCCTCTCCCACCCCAATCCCTGTACCTCCAGCAGCCTCCTGAACCTCCCTTCTCCATTTCTTCATCCCCAGTTATCTTCCCCCAGCTCCACAACACGTTGTAGGTGATGTCTCTGGGTGGTCAGAGACTAACATTCCCTCCTTCCCCCACAGATTCTTCATGCCCTATTTATTCCTTCTCTGCCCTCAGCCCCCAGAGGAGGTCTCTGTGAGAACCTGGCTGGGGACAAGCTGAGCTGTGCCATCATCCATCACGGTGACAGACACATTGTGGAAGGGCTTGGTGGCACAGAGCCAGGGCTAATGGCCCGAGACACAGCTCTCCTTCACTCCCAGCTGCTTTGGGAGCACTCCCAGGTGCCAATTCCAGCTCCCTGTGGCCCCTGAAGGAAGGATGAGGCTGTTCAAGGCAGGGGGAGATTTGTAAAGGTGCAGCTTGGGAACAAAAGCTGCCAACAGCTCTTTGGTTGTGCCACAGTGTCTTTGAAACCCTTCCCCTGTGCCCCAGGAGAGCTGTGGTTTGTGGCTATGCTCTCTCCAAAGCCCAGGGCTTTCCATGGGTGACCATTTCTCCTCCAGCATGGAATGGCCACAGCTCAGCTCTGGTTCATCAGAGGAGATGGAACAAGCATGGCATCAAAGTTTGGAGTAAAATTACCTAGGAATCGTATTTTAGATCTGGGAATATCTCTTCTCCCTGAGGTCAGGTGTCACTGTCCTTCCATGGATTATCCTATGGCATTTCTCTCTGGTTCTGGATGCCTGTTCACCTCTGGAGGCAGCAGGAAACACCAATGGGACCAAGAGGAGTCTGTCTGGCTGATCCTGGTCTTTGTTTTCTGTGGGTTTGCCTTCACAGTTTCTTTTTCTCCCCATTTTATTTCCTTCTTCCACAGCCTTCAGATAAATGCTGTTACACAACCTTTATTTCTTAAATGGCCTGTCTTGCAGAAAGAGAGATGATCCTGTCAAAACTGAATAAAACCCCATTTTCACCATGAATTCTGTGAGGTAACAAAAATATGAGGGAGCTGTGAAGTGCCACAGCACCAAAAAACTGCTGCCTCCACAGCTTGTTCCTGCACTCAGCTCAAGGACTTTGCCTTCCATCATCTCAGCCCCTGGGATTTCACCTGATCAGCACTGCTGGCACCTCCCCTGACATGTTCACTGATGGATTTGCTGCCCCTCACTTGCACAGACAGCTTGGTTATTCCTAATGTGGGGCTGGGATGGATCCCTTGCAATTCCATCCTTTTCAGAGGGCTCAGAAAGGAGAGGTCTTTAAGGGATGCCAAGGATTGAGTGAATCTAATTCGTGTGAGGTGAAACCACAGAGATCACTTGAACTTTCAGGCAGCAAAAGTGTAAAAAAATTATCTGTGTGGGAGTGGCTCTGTAGGAGATGGAGCCATCACTGCCAGTGTTCACCAGACAGACAATAGAAGGGTCGTAAAAGATGCCCCAGTACCTTCAGTTGACATTAAAAGCCTGTAAAATCTGTAATTCCTTCTGTGAAGGCAGCTCCCAGCATTCTGAGCCATGGAAGTGTTCAAAATATGAGTGGATGTGGCATTTTAGTGGTCAGGGTGCTGTTCAAAGGTTGACTTGTTGATCTTGGAGGTCTTTTCCAAATTCACGATCCTATGATTCTCTGCAGCACATTGCTGGACCAAATTAATTCCCTTCCCTTTCCCTTTCCTGATGTTGGGACTAAAGCTGTGACCTGTGGGGCAGGCAGACACTCACTGACTGATCCAGCCATGGCAGGGTTTGTAGGGGCTGTTACAGCTTTCTCTTTTCACCTTTTACATGTGTGACATCCCCATTCTCTGATCCCAAAAGCCAAAAAACCTCTGCTGCCTGTGCTGGCTGCTTTGTTCAAATGAAACCAACCTTTTATTCCAACTCCAGATTCTGTTTGCATCCCCTTCCAGGCTCATTCACTGCTCTCAAAGCTGGGATTAAGGAAGAAAAAAAAAAAAAAAGAAAAAAGAAAAAAAAAAGGAGAAGTTAGCAACATTTGAAAGCAATTTAACCAGAGAGCAACTTTTAAATGAAGCCATTTAAGGGCAGATCCTCCCAGCTGTCTGGGTGTCCCTGCTGAGCCCACTGCAAATCAGAGTTCAGGACATCCCTGTCACCAACTGCAGCCTGCCAGGGAAGATGCATTAGCCAGGGACATCCAGAGCATGATTAATCTCTCCCTCCTCATTCGGATGCTGCTGCAGTTGCCACAGATGTTCAAGAGCCTCCTGGCAGTGACAGATCCCTGCATGGTCCTGACTCCTTACCAGGAAAGCAATGACAACAGCCACAGATTCCCAGGGCTGTGTCAGCTGGATTTTTATGGGGTTTTGTCCCTCCTCTGCAAAGTTCTGTGTATTTTCTGGGAAGTTTCTTTATGAGTTGTGATGTGTTTGGATCGTGGGTTGTCTCTTTCCCACAGTTCACAGATTGGAGATGTGGGGAAAACATCCTCCTTTCTCATCATCCCAACCTGGAATTTCCCAGAGGAGAAGGAGGAGAAAGGCTGTATCAGAGCAACAGGATCCACAAGGAGGGGAGACAAGGATTTGTGTTTTATCTCCAACCATTATTTTATCTTTAGGGAAGAGTGATCAATCCTGCAGGATTGCTTTGCTTTCCTTGCATTGCCCTTCCTGGCATGGGAGCACAGCTAAAATCCTGCAGTGGGGCTGAGCCTGCATCTCCTGGGAGCCCATGGAACACCTTGAGGTGGGAAAAGCCATTCCCTGGGAGAAGGGGAATTGAGCAGTCCTTCAGGGTGTGTGAGAACACAGAATCACTGAACAGTTGGGGTTGGAAGGGACAAGAAAGAACAGCTCATTCCAACCTCCTGCCATGGGCAGGGATGCCACTCAATATCCCACATTGCTCCAAGCCCAAACTGGATGAACACTTCCAGGGATGGAGCAGCCCCAGCTCCTCTGGGCAGAATCCCCCTTATTGCTCAGTGAGTTCTCAGGATGCCCCTCACTGCCCTCTTGTTTGCTTTCCCTGTCCATAAACACAGGCTCTGCCCTGCAGGGTGAGATTCCTTGGTATTAAAACCAGGAGATCCTGTCTGACCTCCAGAGAAATCTGACCACTCTGTCTTAGCCTGCTGCATGAGGCAGGCAAAGTTTTTCTCTCATTCTTTAAAGGTCTCAAGAGCAGGACTTATCAACTTACCTCACTCCTTGCTCAAGATGATTCATTTTGCTGATGATCCATCCCCAAAAAAAAAAAAAAAAAAAATCAAACAAAAAAACAAACAAAAAAACCCCAACATGACAAGTTTGTTTCACATTTTCATTTTAAATTTTCCACCTTCATTCATTTCCCACTTTCCCCTTCATGCCATCAAATCTCATTTTGCATTTTTTTTCTGCCAGCTGCGTTCAGACAGCGCTGACAAGAGCCTTCAAAGGAAAACCCCTCAGCTCCTCCTCCTCAAGTACAACCCTGTTTACAAATCAGCAATGAACTTATCTGTGTAGCATTACAGAGCTGCAACCCCTGCTTGGCAGACAAAAAGTCACTCAAAATTCTTCCCACTCCTCATATTATATCCAGCAAGGTGTATCCCACTGTCAGAGATGAAATCTTAGCAGCAACCACGAGAAAAAAAATTACTCCCCACACTGCAGTGGCCATGCAAGCCTGAAATGTGTGGAATGTCACGTGCATGTAAAACACTTCTGGACTCTGTGGATAAAATCCTGATGTAGAAGGAGGCAGCTGTGAAGCAGAAGGACTCCAGCAGGTCATGAGACTCTGAGTCTCCTTTTCTGTGATGTTGCTGCCTTTCAGCTCCCTCTTAGCTCTCATTCAAAGGGGAAAATATCCACAGGGCTCATTCAATCAGTTTTTAGCCAGATCCAGGATATGTGGTCAGAAATTTTGGGTCCTAAATCAAGAAGCCTCATGCATTCCCCAGGCTGCAAAGGCAGCTGAGGGTGATTAGCCCAATGAGAGGTGCTCATCTTATCCTTTAAATTGAAAGAAAGTAGGTTTAGGTTGGGTTTTAGGAAGGAATTGTTCCCTGTGAGGGTGGGGAGGCCCTGGCACAGGGTGCCCAGAGAAGCTGTGGCTGCCCCTGGATCCCTGGAAGTGTCCAAGGCCAGGTTGGATGGGGTTTTGGAGCACCCTGGGATAGTGGGAGGTGTCCCTGCCCATAGCAGGGCAGTTTTAATCAGGTGTCTTTATTTCCAACCCAAACCATTCCATGATCCTGTGATTCTGTGATTCCATGATTCAATGCCCACACCCAGCCAGAGAAATTCCAGGCAGGTCCTGGCTCTGCAGAGGAATCCCTCAGTGGTGCAGCAGATGAGAACAGAGCCAGCAGCATCTGCAGAGGGCAGGACCCCAGAGTGTCTCTGAGGCACAGCTGCCTCCACTCCTCTCAGGGGGTTGCTATCTCCAAGCTCTGGTACAAGCCAGGATTGCCACTTGCTTTGATGCTGATTAAAAAATGCATAAAAGGAACCCCTGAGAGCCCAAGTTGTGCTGGCACTGCTTCCTTATGGTGATGGATCCTGTCTCATGCATGATCTTGGGAATAATATCCAGCCTCTCCCATCTGTCTTCCTCTCCCATATATTCCCTGATAACTCTTCCTCTGTAACTGGTGTGAAATTGAGTTTGTTTGCAGGTCAGCACAATCTTGTCTGGTGCTGGTGAGGAGGTAAACACAGTGTGCAATTTGGGACATGCACGTTCTGTAAATTAACTTTTCTTGGGAACAAGCACGGGGAAGAGCTGATCAGGTGATTGAAGGACAGCAAGGCACGTTTTAGGAGAGGAGATTCACCACATTTCATTTCCTGAAGGAAGTTATCACTCAGAAAAATCCCACTGGACAATGTAAACAAAAGGGAAGGTGGTAAAACCTCTCCAGACAAGTGACAGGAAGGGCAAGACTGACACCATGAACACATAAACACAGAGGTCAGAGAGCTCATGAATAAATTTGAGCTGATAATTAAGAAAAATCAGTTAAATCATCAGAACCAGAAGGTTTAGAGGAGCTATCAGAGGAGATGTGGAAAGAAACCAAGCTGCTTAAATGGATCTTAATGCCTTTATTTAAAAGATTTTATAGCATAGATCCCATAACAGCAGAGGACCGAGGCATCTCACCTGGTCTTGTGTCCCTAAACCCACCCCTCTTTACTCCATCTTCTGTTTCCATGCAGAAATGCACAATAAAGGAGCCAGAAACTCCACAGCAGCCAAGCCCAGCCTGGCTGAAGTCAGCCCAAAGCAGGGCTAAGATTTAGCACCCAGGCTTGGGAGGAAGGAGCAGGTGGAAGTACCTCACATCCCAGACAATCCCTGATTAATGCTGGCAGCCAGAGCGAGTCAAAGGGAGGACTTCATAATTCCTAGGCCACTAATCTCACCATCATTTAATATCCAGGAGAGGATGGATCCTTCTTTTTATCCACAAGGGGGTCTGGCTGAAAAATGTGAGTGCCAGAGGGAGCAGCCATCAATAAAATTTCTGAGCCAGCTCCTCTCTGGCTGTGCCTTTGGATTCCTGGTCCAGCCCTGCCCCATTCCCACTGCCCTTCCCTGCTTCCAGAGCTCCCACACCTCCCTGCCAAACCTTTCCCCAGCACCTCAACATGCCAGGAGTGCGCCTGCCTTCCCTGCAACACGAGTTTTCCTGCTTATTGCTGGGTGTTCAAGGCAGTTCTCCTTCTCCTGACCTCTGCAGTGCTGGCTCATCCATGCAGAGAAAGTGGATGCAGATCCCATTATCCCTTGAAGTGTTTTATAGCTTATGTTAAAGCTTTGGGCTCTACAGAGTTTGGACCCAATTTTAGGATCAAGCTGCCTCTTAAGGGGAAAGTGATGGGATGTTATCTGAAAATGACACTAACCATCAGAAGGCAGATAAAAATATTTATTTTATTTGTTTATGAAATCTGAACTAGATGGTGCAGCTGGGAAAAGAATGAATAGGGAAAAAAAAACAAACCCAAAACAACAGAACAAAGAAACCAACCAACCAACCACAAATATACCTAGAATTTAAATGATGTGAAAAAACATATTTTTCTCTGAATGGTTCAGCTAGCAAGAGGACAGACATTTCCCTGGCTTCCCACACAATCCTTACTCCTTGGAGGAGCCCGTATCCCTTCTGGGGGATGTTATGAAGAGGAGCTATTTACAAGGGAGTGAAATGATAGAAAGTAATGGCTTGAAACTGAGAGCAGGCAGATCTTGATGGGATATTAAAAAGAATTTTTTCCCTGTGAGGGTGGGGAGGCCCTGGAGTGCCCAGAGAAGTTGTGGTTGCCCCTGGATCCCTGGAAGTGTCCAAGGCCAGGTTGGATGGGGTTTGGAGCAACCTGGAGCAGTAGAAGGTGTCCCTGTACATGGCAGGGGTGGCACTGGATGAACTTTAAGAATCGTTCCTTCCCAAACCTGTCAAGGATTCTATGACCAAAATTCAAACTTTTATCCATCAGCTGAAGCAATGAATCTTCTCACCCTGGGAATACTGGTGTCAAACATTCAGAAATTATACCTTGAATGATTTTTGCAGCACATTGCTGCACGGACAGCAGAGATCTTGTTACAGTAATATCAGCTTGATGTGGGTGAGATCTACAAGAATAATCCATATAAAGGATGGAGCAACTGTTGGCCCAGCCCTGCAGGGGGAGTCAGTGCCAGTTTAACACCTCAGAACCCACCCCTGAAGTCTAAGGGATGCTTGTTCAGGGGCCATGGACAACATAAATTATTAAAATTGCTCTTTTTTTTCTTTTTCTTTCCCAGATGCAGCTTAGTTCACATCTCAGCAGGGGCCATTTCAGCAGCTGGTGGCTTTTCTTGCAGTACCCGAATCAATCATTGACTGCAGATGAATTCCAAAAATTTTGGGTACTCATTTTCTGCAGTCTGTGGTTGGAATCCATTTGTTTATCCCATAAGGAAAGAGAAGATGGTTTCCCTGGCCAGGCAAGCCTTCACCATGAATTAGACTTGTGTAGAGGAGAAGTGCAGCAGAAGGACAAATGCACAAACCCCATTGCACCCAAGAATTTACCCAAAACCTTTTTAAATCCATGCTCATAAAGAAAAGGCAACCAAGCACTGATTTCTTTGTCCAAACACAGATTTCCTTGTCCTTGGTCTCCAGTGCTGGTGTCAGATTCCCAATGCCCAGCCCAGACACACCCAGAGTTGATAATTTCTGGGCAGTTCCCTTGTCCTCAGGACATTTGTGACCCCAGGGACACCCAGCTCAGGGCACAGCAAGCCTAGAGTGGTTTGGGGTTTTCCTTGCCCCAGAAAACAGTGTTTGCATGCTGTGTTTAGGATAAAACTGACCAGCAAGTCATTTCCATGAGTTTTTAATAAAATAGGAGAACTGAGGGTTGAAAACAGCCCCTTGGTAAATGTGTTTCAGAGATAGGTTCTTGATGAATGGGATTTTCCTGGCTGAAATCAAATTGTGAAGTCAAGCATTAGAGAACTAAAATCCTTTTCTCTATTTTCTATTTTGTCATGGTTTGTTTTCTGATAGGAGTTACCAGTGTGACCAAAGGATTTATCAATTTTTTGTTTTAACTTCACTCTTCAGTGAACTCATTATATCATAAATTCCTTCTCATGCAACATCAGACTGCTTTAGTTTTATGACTCTACCATTAAAAAGAAGAAAAAAAAAAATCAAGAAACCCCACAACCCAGATCAGCTTTTAACTTTCTGTGAAAAGAAATGAAATCAGCTAGAGTTCCTAAAAGTATCATCTCCATTTTTATCATCCTTCAGGAATATGAAAATTGTAGCGGATCAATTTTCTTCTGCCATAATAGTTAATTTCTAATAACTGGGAAATGTCTTAAGACTCACTCAGGTTATTCAGCCATCCATTTACTGGTGCCATTCCTCAGTGTTTTCATATATTCCACAGTGAAAGCTATTAAGTCTCTTCTGTCATTCTGAAACCTTCTGCTAGATGAGGAAAAGTGAATTAAAAGTTAGTTATATAACCTGCAGAACCAAATGACAACTTAAATATAGCACACTCTGCAGTATGTGAACTTAGCAATTAATCTGGAGCTAATATTCCTCTTATTTGTCATTAATTTGTGGACAAAATGGTTTCTCCCAAGGTTAACGTTTTCATTATCATCTGCAAACAATGGTACATCACCAAAGTTCAAGCCATGTGAATGTAGAGCACTTTTTACATTTTTTTTAAATATTCCTAATTTGGTTTTTATTGCTCTCTTGAAAATAATTAGGCAGAAAATGGATTTTTCCTCTTTCAATGAACAACTATTGGAAACATCCTGAAATTTCATGCTTTCAGGCACCAGTGGCCACAGAGAGAAATATGCTCTTTCAACCAAGCCCTTAATTATTTTATCAATTGAAAGAGGAGCTAATACATTGTTGGCAATACACAAAGCATTGTCCTCCAGATCTGTATGATTTTATCCATGGGCTAATCCTGAAAAATAATTAACTGCCCCAATCCAGTGATCTACACAAAGAGCTAAAATAATGCACCTCTGTCCCTCCTTCAGAACAAAAACCTTTCAAGAGTTTTGTTTTTGGGAGCTGCAATAGAACTCATTTCATCCTCTTTTCTATGCCTGTGCTTTCCTGTATTTGCCAGTCCACCTCAAGTAGCTTGGAGACAATGTTAATATTTGTGCTGGAGAAGGTTTTTTGCTTTCCCTCTTGATCCATTCCCATTCTTTGGGAAGGAGCAGAGGACTCTGGCTGAGCGTGTTTGGACCTGCTGATTGATAAGGGCTGATCCACGTGGGGATTTAATTCAATTAACTAATGAAAAACCACGGGCAGAGTCCTCAGATTTGATGTGAGGTCATGATTGCTTTGCTTGATTCACCCCCTGCATGTGCTGGCCCAATGGTTTTTAGAAAATGTGCAACATCTGGGCCAGATTTAGCTTGCAATAAACACATGAGATAAAGTTTTCTTTGGAGACCAAGGGGTTGGATGCCCAGGGCTATCCCCCCTGCACTTCCAGCAGACTGGATCTGTTCAGCTTTTTGTATTTTGAGGGGAAAAAAAAAAAAACAAAAAACACTCATGTAACATCAAGAGAAGAGAGTCAGGCTCCTGCCTAAGAAAAAAAAAAAAAGATGGGAAACAAAGAATTTGGTTTTATTTAAGAGAGGGGCAGTCACAAGCTGAGGACTCTGGTGATCTGCCAGACCAAGAGCACTCCCAGGTGTTCAGTTGCCATGGAGACAGGCACCTTTTTATGAACCTCTTCCCAAAAAAATCACCCCAATTAGATCTGCCTTCATGCATCACATATGCCTCAACTGTTTCCTGAGGTTCCTTAAGTAGTTGTGACTGATTCATTCTCCTTGCTGACATCTAAAGAAACAACCTTTACTCCCCAGTTCCTGGGCCAGCTTCAGTTCTGGTTTCATCTCTCCACATTTTCCTCACAGCCCAAAAAGGGTCACTCGCTGCTTTGCTCCATAGTTAAAAAAGCTCCAATCCAGAATTCCCACCAGGGATCACCCAAGGAGAAATGCCAGTCAAAAAACATGGAAAAGAACAAAGTTTGGAGGCAGCAGCATGGGAAAGAAGAGAAGGAGGAGGCATCAGGGTGTCTATCTTGTGCTGCTTGACAACTGCAGAGATTGGTCCTAAAAACCCTGATAAATCACAATCTGATCCTGCTCAGCATGGCAGAGGCAGCTTTGTCTGGATCAGGGACTGGGACAGGTCAGCTTTAGGCTTCCTTTTTTTATTCTGAGTTGTTCAGTTCAGCTCTGAGTGCCTGGAAGTTGCACATCTGTCCTCAACAGGGCAGTACTGTGTTGCTTAAATGTTGTCTCCCAGGATGTCCCATCACCTTCAGACAAAACCTTGTAACACTGGTGGGTCCTCCCATGATTTCAGAATGAGAAAAATGAGGACAAATGAGGCCCTTTAAAGATGTGGGTGGGATTCCTTTGACTGAATGTCAACATCTGTACAATAGGGGATCACCTGAGAGTCCATCTGTAACTTCTAGAGAAATCCTGGCATTTCCAGGGAAGGATTCAGCTCACCCAAATGCAGTCAGGATCAAGGCAGGTGCTGACTTTACTCCACTGCCTGTCAGAGGAGAGTTCAGCACAGCTGGAGGCCCTGGCAGTAAGGTTTGACTTAAATTAATCTCATGTAAACATCTCTGAATTCAACCCCATGCTGGACCCAGCTCAGCACCCACGAGTTCCCATTGACTGGTACCAAGCGTGTTGGGAAATTCTAATGACGCTGACTAATTTAGTTTTACAGAGAAATGCCACTTTCAGTGATTAATCTTTGCTGAATTGTTGCAAAATGCAGGGGGGTGGATGAAATGAACATTTTGGAAGGCAGAAAGAGCATTATGTTAATTAGCTGCAATCATAAAGGGAGGAAAAAGCTTCTCGAAAAGCTGCACTCCTCTGATTTACAAGGATTTCAGCTGATTTTGCTGAGGCTGATTTTGGACTCCATCTGAAAGGTCACTTCCAACTTAAATGAGTCTAAGTTTTAAGGGGTGAAATTAGTATTAAAAACACACATTAAAGTGCAAGGTGCTTACATAACTGCATTATAACTGGTTATGAAAAGAATAATGGGAACTCTTCTGGTGGCCTGGGCTGTTTTTCCTGCACATTTTTGTGATGATTTGGAAGCTGAAAGCCACAGGATTACAACTCTGACCTCTAAAAATTATCACACAATCACCTCAGCCTTGAGAAGTCTGTGGTCACATGGAGAATTTCCAGATGCAACACGAAGACTCAAAGAGTTTCTCTGCTTAAGCTGATATTGTTCTTAAACACCCCCCATAAAAAAATCAGGCTTTGTGCTGGTGATTCTGAAATCAAGAAGATTCCTGTTCTTCACAAGAAGCTCTTCACAGGGATGCTCTCAGTCAAGGCCAGAGGACATCTTTTGTGTTGTTTTAACCACCCAAGCCATAAAGAAGACTCTTCACTTTGAATTTATGAACCCCATTAACTTCCCCAGGAAAAGTCCCTCTCTCTTATTAAATCATTCCCTGGGAAGAGACAACCACACAAGTCATCCTTGGAGGGGGGAAAACACAGCACTGCTTTAGAGGCTTGCAGATAAAAATTAATTCAGCAATATGCAAATGGGAGCAAATCCGGAGGTGTGTGTGCAGGGCTGAGCTGGTGCTGAATTACTGCTATATTTTGCATTAAAAGTATAAATAGTTTACCTGTTTCATGAAATTTGCAAAGATTTGTGATGTAATTGGGGATAATAATGATACCATTAAATATACATATAGAGATACCAAATATTTTGTATAATTTACAGCTTCTCCAGGTTCTGCACTCACCGTTTATAGATCTAAAAGCAAAATTATTTTTTTCAGTTTTAATTAAGGTTTAACAGGTTGTGTGCTTGTGTAGTTCTTAATACTTTCAGTAATAGTAAAATATATTTCTTGAGAAGAGTTGAGATGAACTACACTGAACATTTTTTGATGCTTTTAACAAAAAGCATCAAAAAGCAACAAAAAGCATCATGCTTCATGAGTGTCCTAAGCAGCATTTTTCCCAGAGTGTGCTCCCATCCAGACCCTTTTCCAGAGCTGGCAGCTGTGGATTTGGGGACAGCAGGGACAGCAGTTACAAGGTGTGTGGATATTTACTCTTGCTAAGCCCAGACGTGATTTGTTGCTGATGACATGGACCCCCATTTGTGTGCAAATATGTTACACTTAAAATAACAACTTTATTATCTACTGCCAGGAAGGGAAGATAGAGCAGGAAAAGAGTCCTGGACAATTATGCATGACTTGTTTGGCCTGGTGTTGAATGTGGCTGGGGCTGGATGGAGCCCAGCTCCATTCCAGCTGGAATTCCTTTGGTTTCACCTTAAACACCCCCTGCCCACTGAGCAGGGTTTGTGCCTGAGGCAGCCAGCCCCAAATCATTCCTCTACAATCCATAATTTTTTCCTGGGGGCCATAGCTGCAGGATGAGGTGTCTGGAAGTGCTCCTTTCTCTCACTGCTCATGAGGTTTGTCCAAGTAACTGGGAAAGAGTTGATTTTCTTTTAAGGGTCCCTTAAATCAGGAGTGATGGAAGCTCCCCAAGCAGCTCAGCAGCCTGGAGAAGAAAAAGTTCCAGGGAGATCTTATAGACCCTTCCAGTACCTAAAGGAGCTAATGAGAGAGCTGGAGAAGGACTTTGGACAAGGGATGGAGGGACAGGGTGAGGGGGAATGGCTTAAAACTGCCAGAGGGCAGGGCCAAATGGGATATTGGGAAGGAATTCCTGGCTGGAAGGGTGGGCAGGCCCTGGCACAGGGTGCCCAGAGAAGCTGTGGCTGCCCCTGGATCTCTGGAAGTGCCCAAGGCCAGGTTGGATGGGGTTTGGAGCACCTTGGGATAGTGGGAGGTGTCCCTACATGGAAGGAACTGGAACAAGATGATCCTTAAGATTCATTCCCACCCAAATCATTCCAATATTCCCCAATATTCCACAACAGTAGCCATAATTTAACCCTGCTCCCACCCCATCAGCTCCCATGCTGGGCACAGGTGAAACCCTTGCACCACATCTAGAGGAAGAAGGATCACAAGATTTTGGTGCCTTTTAGCCAGGAATATTGTTCCAGTGATTTTCCAGTTCTTTCTGTCCATGTTGTGTTCCTTTTAAGAGCTGTGCAGCGATTGCTTTGCATACAAGACACGAATTTGAGTTGTGGGTACTGTCATCAGACATCTGAGATGGGGGAAGATGAATCCCATCACAATTCCACTCGGGAAAGTGGGCAATTAACCTTTCTTTCCCCTTTCCACACTGAGTTATGGATTTATGTGGTTAAAAGGGGCAACAAAGAAGTGTTTTAACGTGAATTATTTAGCCCAAAGAATTACCATGTGCCTTTCCATCATTTGAGTCACGGCACAGATCTGATTAACAAAATGCATCATGTATCAGTCTGCCCTCAGGCACCTTCCTGGGAGAAATAGGGGCTCCTTTCATGGAGCCTGGGCATGAGGGAGCAAAGTCTGGGATTTTACTCTGACAGGGAGATTTAGCCCATGAGGAAAGGCAAAAGGACAAGAGCATCAGGGTGCTGGAACAGGGAAGAGATCACCAGAGATCCAGGAAGAAGTTGGACAATGGTTTTGCTCCCTGACAAAGCAATGACCAGGATCAGAACAATCTTCTCCATTTTCCCTCACTTTTCACTGTTTCCTAATATCAAGGCTAATCTTTCTGCTGCAATTTAACCCCATTTAATGGCTTTCCTGCCTCCAGTGTCCATTGAGAATCCTGCCTTTATGGCATGAAATGGGTGGACGCCACTGTCAGAGAAAGAAACTTAAATTTGATCTTAAATCTGGGCTTATCCACCCCATAAGAATGTAACAGAGAAATTGGTAGGAACCAGCAGGAAGGGCAATGGAACAGGAAGAAAAAAACAGGTATCTTGTTTATTTTCCATTTTCATAAGGGAAAATAAATGAAACTGATAAAAATTGCATGAGCTGGGTCACACAGGAATTCTGCAACAGAGCTGGAAACTGCATCCAAGCCTTCTGAGAGCCTGCAGGAGCTGTAATAGCTTAGCTGCCAAAACTTCCTCCTTTTTCAGCAGCTGCAAAAGAGAATCACAGGCTCAAACAAACCAAAGCTTTGTAAAAAAATTGGAAAGGTGCAAAAAATTCCCTTCTTTGGTCAGAAAGGATGGTCACCTTAGACCTGCAGAGAACCAAGGGGCAGAAATACAGATGTGCAGGCAGGAGACATGGACCAGTGGTGGGTTTGGCAGTGCTGGGCTAACAGCTGGAATTGAGGACCTTAGAGGTCCTTCCCAACCTAAATGATTTTGTGTTAGAGGCACAGCAGAGATCTTGCATGGAAGGTGGTGACTTGGCTGATTTCCATTGATCCTGGGTCATTTTTGTACAGCTGTGTGTTCCCAGGGTTCTGCTTCAATCACAGCTGGTGTAAAATTCCAGACTTGTTTTACCTGGTGCTGGAAAATGAAGGATTCAGAGGATTTCCCTTAAGTGTTGTCCACCACCCACAGATGATGCCCACAGCAGCTCATTCCTGACCAGGACCAAGCAGCACTGGTGCATTTTTCACACACCCCACTGATGGGGATAGGTATTGAGAGAGAGAAAAAGGTGAGGAC
Source organism: Aegithalos caudatus (assembly GCA_013389925.1). Classification (NCBI taxonomy): domain Eukaryota; kingdom Metazoa; phylum Chordata; class Aves; order Passeriformes; family Aegithalidae; genus Aegithalos; species Aegithalos caudatus. Next base: position 641,375 of record WEIU01000714.1, on the reverse strand, counting down.
ACACATAAACCAACCAATTTATCCTCTCCTGAGCCCAAGGTATTCCTCACATCTAACAGAAGTGGAGAACTTGATCACACCCTCAAATTTCAGACAGAGAGGGGGAAAAAGCTGAAGTTAACATTATCATGCCAGGTCGTTTTATCAAAGAAAAGGGGATTAGCAAGCAGGAGATGAAAAGTCTCCCCTGCACGAGCCATCTGGCAATTCCAGTGAACATAGACATAATCAGGAAGCCTTTCCTGACCTGTGGGACAGTGGGCTGGGAGTGGGATCACCCAGGACTGCTGTGTGACCCCAAGCCCTACAAGAACCCCTCAGTACCATTTCAACCCCATTTCTTTCAAGAACAGAAACTGAGAAAAGAAAACAACCCAACCCAAGCTCCCCCCTGAGAGAGTGATTTATTCTGTGCTGGCAGGAAAAAGAGGAGACAATGTGAACTGGAGACAACAAATGCAATTAAAAGGGAAGGGAGGCATTCCCTGAAATGGCTCTTTCCGGCAGGCAATATGCTGTGGATTAGAACGTCTCAGGCCTGGAGTGGCACCATATGGCAAAACTCCCTCCGTCCCACATTAAATCCTGGCATTTTGCAGCTGTCAAGATTAAGCTGTTTGTATGAGTAACATTGTAGTTTGCTTATAGGGAAATAATATGTAGCCAGTTATGATTAATCAAGGTGTCCAAAAGCTGCTGCGGGCGCCTGGAACGGATTGGGTTCCATGGCAGGAGCTTTGTCTCTTAAATTATTGACATATTTTACTTTTTTTCTTTCTTTCTTTTCTTTTTTTTTTTTTCCCTTGTTCTTCTGTGTGTGCTGCTTTTCCCCCTCCTCCCCAGTGCATACAGGGAGTTGGGAAAAGGCAGATTTCATCCCTGTGGTCCTCTGAGGAAAAATCCAAGAGATAGGCTCCATCCATCAGCTGAGGGATGATGCCTTTGCTTCACTGACCTGAATGGGCACAAGGCTGCTCCTTCCAGAGCAGAATATCTCCCCTTTTTGCAAAAAAAAACAACCCCACAACAAAACATTTGGAAATCTGGAGGTTTTTCTTTGCATGGGATCATGTTATTTTCATTGCTAGAGATGCTGGCTATCCCTCTCTCCTGCCAAGAGAACTTGTGGATGCCTCACCCCTGGAAATATCCTTTGGACAGGTGTTTGTGTGCCCTTCCTGCTGGGTTTTCTGTTTGGGGGGGAATCTCTTGTGCTTTTCCCCAGTTTTGTCCAAATCTTGGGTTTTTTTTTTCAAATTGCACATAAAGCAGTCAGGAGATCCTGATGGGAAGACAAAGAACCAGCTCTGTTCCTGGCTATCCTTCTTGGCAGGGAGCCTCTGAAACTTGGTTATTTAAGGGCACAAAAGAGGTGATTTACAGCAGAACAGCTCCATAGAAATCAATGGGAAGTTATGCTAGAAAATGTTGCATATTGTTCTGAGATCCTCCTGGGAAGGGTTTTACAACCAGCCTGTCCTGACTCTGACAGTTTCTATTGAGTGACCATTTCAACAGGGCACCCAAATCTCTCCCTCTTACCTTGGAAAAGGTTTTTATTCCAGCCTCCTACACAAACACACAGGACAAGCTTTGGGATCTGGCCTAAAACACTTTTTACACATTCTATCCTTTCCTAATGATAATGCAACAGCCTTTTAATCTGCAGATTCATCACTGTTGTCCTCTCCCCACAAGGCCCTGAGGAGATTTATCCCTCCTCCTCTGCCCCTATCAACATTTGTTGCTGAGCAGTCAATATTTTCAGGTTGATTGTTGGGAAGAGGATGCCTGGCAAAAGCAGCCACCCCATCTCCCTGGATGAGCCACTTATGGGAAACAATCCTCTCCACAGGAGGCTGTTAATAGGGGCTGCAGAGAGAGTTATAGATAATCAATGCAGAAATCACATTTGTAAATGGCCCCTGTAGCTGCTTAATTAAGCACAGCGTTCTGGCATCAGGCATTGAGGTGCTTTAAGGCCTATTTGTCTTCACAGAAAGGATCCCAATAATATATTTGCAATTCTGTGCTAACCCAGCCTAATCTCACCTGCCTTTTGTGGATTAACAGGATAAAGTGATTTAAATAACGGTGAGGAACTTCTGGGGAAGGCGTGGAATCAATGACAGTGCCAAAGGAATATTTGCTTTTGATGCTCTGCTGAACAAATTTTTTCTCTCTTTTGAATTTCCTATTGCATCTGACACCTGGGATGTGCTCTGCAAACCTCTGAGCTACCAGGAATCTTTCCCTTCCTGAGAGAGAGCTTGGGATGTGGCAGGGAGTGGATCATCAGCCAAGTTATTCCTGAAAGAGGGAGAAAAAGGAGGAATTCAGAAGCAGGTAGGAGAGTCGAGTTGTTTATGCTGCTGTTGTTGTTGTTATTATTATTATTTTATTTCCCACACTCCTTCCTAACAGATGTTCATTTTGAAAAAGTCTTTGGGGATTGTTTTTTATCCTCCTCCTCTTCTTATCTGTCTTGCAATTCCTCATTCTTCAGTCCCTCTCCTGCTTCCATCTCTGGTGAAAATTCAGTCTTGGAGTGTGTGATCAGCTGCTCCTGGGAGGCTGGGCTGGATCTCAGGAGCTCCTCAGTCCAATCAATGTCCTTCCCAAAATCCACCTGCTCCCCAGGTGCAAGACATCCAAATTCCTTCTCAAGTTTCCAGACAGACAACAGCTGGGACAGAGATAATAAATTGCACATTTCCAAGGGAAAACTCAAACGTGCACAGTTTGACCAAAACAAATCCCCAAATGTTAAAGTTTTCCTCCTTTCTCTCCTCTTTTCCACTAAGTCACAGCACAGATTTTTTTTTTTTTTTAATTAAATTTTTGGTAAATTTTAAGTCTAAAAATGCCATGACAAGGTGGAGGCAATGTCACAGACATCAGAGTTGGGATCCTGGACAAGTGTGACTTCATCCTATATTAATAATATCAGTTTTCATCTCACTAAGAACCTCAGCTATTTAAAATAACTTCTTGCTCTCTGACATTTTTATTTGCCTACTGCCAGAAAGTCTTGAATAAACCCCTGGTGGTGGCACTCTTTCAGTGAATAAACCTGTCACGACTTTTGGGGGTGACTTCAGACCACCCTCCTGCCAGGAACTGTGAAATTTGAAGGAATATTGTGCAAATCAAATGATGGGAATGTTTCCAGCACGAGGAAGGATTTACTTGGCTGCTGCTGAGCCTGGGAGAAGCCAGGCCCTTGGGTTGTCTGCAAATAGGTGTCATTTTAGACATCCCATTCCCTACCTGGCCCCAGCACAATTTCCAGAGGGTTTGGGAGTCTCAGTCTGTGTCACATCTGCTAGCCTGGAGCATCTCAGATGGCACAAGGAAAGGAAATGTATGATACTTGTCTAGGAAGGAAATTCAGATGTATTTTCGAAGATTATGTCAAAGGGAGCTGCAAAACAAAGCCAGGCTGTGCTAGACCAAACAATGAGGTGTGGAAAGCCCAAAATCACATCCAGCCTTCTCCCTGCTACAGCATCATCACAGGGAAAATCCCAGGGACCTGATCCAGTTTATCACAGCTCTGTGTTTAATGGTCAGGGTCCCTTTTATCACCAGTGCTCACCATTTGTCCTGCACCTTGTCAGGGTGGGAGATTGAGGCAGAAATCATCTCTGTGCCCCAGGGGTGGGTGGTGCTGGGGTCTGGTCATGGTTCACGTGCTGTGACCCCCTCTGTCCTCCCAGCTTTCATTAATCTGCTGCTGACAAGGGCACATAAAGCACTGCAGGGATGTGGGAAGATCCTGGAGGCAGAGAGCTCTGGCAGCAGATAAATCCTTGGGTGGGAATGAGGCTGGTGTGTCCTGAGTGTCTGCACATCCTCTGGCAGGGAGGATTGCATGGGGGGTGTAAGAGGGACGGGGAAAAGTGGGAATTGGTGATTGGAAAAGATAAAAAAACAAAACACAACCTCCTCAGGCACTAGGTGGGGACAGTCCTGTGCAGGGCCACTTGATGATTCCATAGGGTCCCTTCCAACTCAGCATCTTCTGTGATTTGGGATAAAGAGGGAGGGAGGAAGGAAGGGAGGCTAAGAAAATAAGGAAAGTGAGCAAGCAGGAAGAATTCAGAAGGAAATTAAGAAAGAAGCAAGGAAAGAATGAAGGAAGGAATATGAATCCTAGAAGTAGGCATGAAATAGAGTGAAGAGCTTTTCTTTGTCTGGTCAGATTCCCTTCACACCCAGAGCTGTGCACAGAAGATTCCACATGGACAGATCAAAGTCTCTGAGGATCCTCCCAAGCACCTGCTGCTTGTCAGGCTGCAAAGAAGGAATTCCAAGGAGGAATTCCAAGGAGGAATTCCAAGGAGGTGCAGCCCAGGTACTGTGATTGCCCATCCCCATTTCATGAAGGAGCATGTGCTGGTAAAGCCTCAGAGCTGATGATGAGGGAAGCTGTTTTGAAGCTGCATGGAGCCCTTGGAAGCAGTTTGGGTTTTATGAGAACTGCTCCAAAAATGTGTGCAAAATGAGGCACCACTACCTGCCTTTAGTTCATCAGTTCTTTTGTGGCCCTGAACCATACAGGACCAAATGCAGCAAGGCCAAAACCTGCCCTGGGAGAATTCCAAACCCTTTTCTCTCCTGGTGTCATCTGCAGCTCTGGTACTGGGCATCAATACCAGATGATGTTTAGGGACATCCTTTGGGTTTTGTGGCAGAGGAGGGAGTGAGCAGACCCATGGGAATGGATTTCTGGGTGTTATGTCCAGCCAGGGATAAGAATTCTGTATTTTTAACTGCTCCACCTCTCCTCTCACAGCCTCAGGCTCTTCCCCTCTGGAACTTGAAAAGTTTCCTCACAGTTACCAAACACAGGGGTTCACAAAGGATGAGCAGGGATTTGGTTTATCCTGTGTATTTCAGGCAACATTTTTCATCCACAAAGCAACAGATGAACACAGCTGTTCCCTGCTGGGCTCCATTACTGCTCCCTGACTGAGCTGTTCCCTACTTGGAGACAGTAAATGGAAAAGATTTCCATATCCAGCACAGAGCAGGGAGGCTGAGGCAGGTGGACAGCCAGGACCCACATTAACCTCTCAACAACTGCAAAATTCCCTGCAGGATCACTGATGGAGACAGCAGGCCAGTTTAAATCTCACCTACCTCCTTTTCCTTTTTCTCCTTGAAGATTTAGTACTGTACACACCACGGCTCGTTTGTTTTGGGAGAGGTTTGCTCCCATTTGGTAAAGACAGCTGTTAAACTTGCAGACAGGTTCCAATCCAGATGTTAAATATCTTCCCCTTCATGTCTCTTCCTGCTTCCACAAAACCCCTCTCCTCCTTCCTCGGTGCCATGTAAAATAAATGAATAAAATCAGCTTTTGCTCTCCTGTATTCATGGCTGAATGGGGAAACCTTTAAATTTGTCCCCACCATGTGTTCTGTGACCCTGCTTCTTGAACTAATGGTTATTAGTCTACCAGGAGACTGGATTCCTAAGGTTATAATGAGTCTTAAGAGCTTAAAGCACAGATTTTTAAAACTAAACACCTCGAAAATACCTGTAAGTGATCACCTTTACCCCTAACTACTGAAATAAGCTAAAAAACAGTCTTGAAAATATTTTAGAAAGTGAATATCCCCAGGCTGGAGGCCAGACTGATTACAGAATCCATCATGTTAAATCCTGGCCATAGGAGATGTCCCAGAAGATGGGACAACCCTTCAACTTCTCTTCAGTGCTAGGAAGTGTCTTCCTGGCCTCTCATCTCTGGGCCTCAGTTGCTCTGTCTGGAGAATAAATTCATATTACTTCTGTTTTCAAAGTCCTTTGTGCCTTCCCATCCCTCTAGGGTGGAAAAGCTTTATTTTTCAGTATTTATGTCCGTCCTTTACTTAGTGAGTATTGCTTCTTTCGATCCTAACACTGCAGAGGTAAAAGCTGCATCTCATCCCAGGACTGATTTTCTCCCAAGGCTGACAAAATTCTGCACAAACAATGCCAGAGTTTTTCTGGAGCTGCCAAGGGATCAATTAACAGCAGAGTTTGATTGTTTTGTTTTGTTTTGTTTTGTTTTGTTTGTTTTTTTCCTGGAAAAAAAATTGCTGACAAAATCACTTAAAATATTTTGGGAGTATAATGTAAATACTTTTCAAGTCCTAAGAATAGGTGCTGTTGGACTTCCTGTAGAGGCTTTTTTGGGGAGTTTTGTTGTCTGAGAGTTCATCAGAAATGTCATTTATCCAAGGATGTTTATCACTAGGACACATGGGACGCCCCACATATTTCTGGGAATTAATTTCCCATGCCATTCACCACATTCCTATGGCCAAGGTTTGTAGAACCCGGGATCTGCAGCTCACTGGGCTCTAACCTTCCACTGTGCTCTTACACAGGTAGTCCTGGGATCATCTCAGATGAATATTTCCACCTAAAATTTAGCATCTCCTATTGCAGAATCACACAATCAACCAGGTTGGAAAAGGCTTTTGAGATCATCAAGTCCAACCTCTGACCTAACACCACCAGACCATAAAAACACTGAGTTCTGGGCTCTGTGAGGAACAGGTCTCCATGGGATTTGGCCGTCCATTCTCCTGATAAAACCAACAAAACACTAAAGCCACCAAAAAATGCTTTATCCCACTCTAAAGGAGGGGATTTTGTGAGCCCTGGGTTGATCATTGACATTGATGTTGAGATCTTCATGAACTCACGTGGGCCTGTTTGGGCCTAGGGGCCTGTTTGGGCCTACAGGCCTGTGTGGGCCTGTTCGTAAATCCATCCTTAACTACAAATACCATGGTACATCTTTGTTTACACAGCTAAACTCCCCTCCTTTCTGGAGTATCTTTAATCTACAAATGTGCACCTGAGCTGAGTGTCCTGGCTCCCTGCAGGCAGCTGGGGTTGAGCTGAGATCGTGAGTGCAGCTGAAGCCATCGTTCAAGCGATGAGAAGAGATGAACCACACAAAATTCCAGTGTTTCTCCTGATGGAGATCACTGAGGGTGACATGCTATGAGGCAGCTCTGTCGTATCCCTGGGTGATTGTCCTGACTCCTGATTCCCTAACTGAGATTGGCACCTGCAGTCCTGCCTCCTTCTTGGATGCCTCACATGGTGACAACATCCATCTCCTTTCTCCTGGCTGCAGAGGGGACATGGACACTCCTCTCCTGCACACCTTGATGCCTTAAATTTTAGCTTTCATGCTTTTCAGATTCTGTGCTGCCTAGGGATGTAGTTCTGAGCTTCATATTAAGTGTCAGTCAGCTCTCTACACAGAGTAGGCAGACAAAAATCCTTTTCTTGCTGAAGACCAAGGACAATGAGTAAAATTTTCAGGCCCAAAAGCACAAACAACAATGGAATGAAGAGACAAAACAAGAAAGGATGGGACTTCACAACCTGAAGCTGTAGTTGGACAATTAAACCCCAGTATGCAAATGGACCAAAACTTATAAAAGCGTGAGACCTCATGACTGGTCATCCATTTTGTGACTATTCTAAGTCCACCTTGGGTGTAGCCCTGGTCAGGTTCTTTTCCAACCCAAGGTGTACCCTTAAAGGCCTTTTAATAAATACCTACTTTATTCTTTGGCTCTGTCCAGTCTCTGTTTCAGGTCAGCCTTCCTAAGGCATCAACCTCATGCACAATCTGTAATTCACTCCAAGACACAGGACACCACCACCACATGGTCAGCTTGAGGGGCTCACCTCAGAATCTGGTTGTTCACCCAAGAATGTGAAGAACCCTGGAGACAGACACCATGTGTGGATTGAAAAGCATCTCTCAGTGGAGGCAGATTTCACTTCCTCTGTGTAATTTTGTTCTGAGACACAAAATCATGGAATTGTAGAAAGGTGTGAGGTGGAAGGGGCATTAAAGATCATCTTGTTCCAAACCCATGGGCAGGAACACCTCCCACTAGACCAGCTTTTTCTCCAAGCTCTGTCCAACTTGACCTTGGACACTTGCAGGGATGGGACAGCAGAACCCAACATTCACTGCAGCCTTGAAAGTGTGGAAATATCCATGGATATTCATGTGGGTATCCGTGAAGGTGCTGAGGTGGGAATGATGCACTTGGATCCTGTGCTGTAAATTTCAGTATCCTTCCACCAACATACCCCACTCTCCTGCAGTGCCAACAGCTTTCAATCTCACCACAGTGGAAAAATTAGAGATATACTGACAAAAGAACTATTTTGATATATGTCAGCTGCAGATTGGTCCCACCCCAGGCCTGCACATGCCCATAGAAGCAGAAGATGAAGCAACTGTTGAGAAAGATTGAGTAAAGGAATATAAATGCACATTTGTTGATTAAGAGTTCCCTTTGGCTTTGCCACTGAATCCTTCTACAAAAATACCCCTGTTGTTCTCCTGAGAGGGATTTTTTTTTATCCTCTTCTCCACCAAAAATTGAAAAATATGTTGTGTGAAATATCAAGACTAATTAGACCAAATGGTGCTCAGATCTGTTGCTGGTTTTCTGGAGGATTGCTGACAGCTTAGGAGACTTTATTTTTCTTTCTTGTTAACTAATTACGAGCAATTCTTCACACAGTTGAAAATTCCTGTGGAGCCATTAATGAATGTGGGATGGCTGTGGGAATGGAGAAAGTGTGACAGCATGTGTGGAAGGATGTGGGGTAGAGAAAGGGGATGTTTTCGTGGTGGGATTGTTTTGGAGTGCAGATGTGGGGAGGGAAGGAGTGTCTGTTCTTTAAAGGATGTGTTTATGGTTTTTTTGAAGCAGGCAGAGGTTTAGGGCAGCACTTCTGAGGGTGGGGAGGTCTCTTGTGGTGGGAGGGAGGGTCTGCATGAGGAGCTGCTGATCTGTGGGGCTGGGGTGCAGATGGTGCTGTAGATGGGGAGGAACACCAGGATTTGGGATGCAAATCTGGCTGTGGGATGGCCAAGGCTGTGCAAGCCTGGGGAGCTCAGGCACAGCTGGTTCACTTGTCTGAGAATGGCAACAAATAATCCAGGGGTGGCTGCAAAAAGGAGCACGGCATGGAGCTGTGCCAGGGAGAGTTGGGTTGGGTATCAGGAAAAGGTTCTTCACCAGGAAATGGTCACAGCCCCAAGCCTGGCAGAGTTCAAGGAGTGTTTGAACAACCCTCTCAGGCACATGGTGGGATTTTGGAGGGGTTTTACAGAGCCAGGAGTTGGACTCCATGATCTTTCTGTGTCCCTTTCAACTCCCATGATTCTATCATTCTATGAAACCTAAAATCAGAGCACAACTCCTGGGAGGGCTCCTGAGCTGAGCAAACACCTCAGTGTGGATGATGAGTCCTCCCTTTCCATGGTCCATGTGGGTAAATGTCAGTCCTGAAGTGAATCCACAGAGCTGAGTTAGTCCCAAATTTGTGCCCCAAGGAGGGGGCTGTTAGAATGAGTGTCCCACATGGAGGGGTGCTTCAAAACCTCTCAAACAAATCCAAAATACAAAATGCCTCTTCAGCATCCTCTTCCCATCATGCCAGACCTTGCAGAGTGCAAAACCCCACCATTTCTATGACCAGGGTTTGTGCAAACCCTGTGGTGAGATGTGAGAACCAAACCTTGTCTCCAGCTCACAGAGGTCCCTCGGCACCAGGATCTCAGCAGCACCCCTGGAAAACCTGGATTTACCATCCCCAGTCCTGGCCCCTCTCTGCCAGTCTACCAAGCTTTCATTTCTGTGTTTCTTCTCCTTTCCTCTTTTTTGTTTGGTTTTTTGCTAGTGCTAGTTTGTTTGGGTTTTTTTGCTAGTGCTAGTTCCCAGCACACTGAGCTGACAGCTGCATTAAGAGACCTGAAAATACCATAGCAGAACTAAAGCAATTATTGTAATGTAGTTTAACAGAGGCTGTAATGACAGAGAATTAAAAATGTGCCAGTCTCATCACAGTTTGCTGTTCCTTTGACCTTCCAGGGGTACTGTCAGACGAGGAATTGAGCAGCCCTTCTACTGTTCCTTCATTTTTTATTGTCAGAATAAGGAACAAGCAAGGGAGAAAGCAAAAATTAACCAAATGCACCAGTCCTTTCTCCAGGGCTCTGTCTGATAGTCAAGGGTAGAGAGGTGTTCATTCATCATGGAATAAAGTCCATCAGTCCCTAATCCACATCAAATCTGCCTGGTAAACCCCATGACTGTTAGGGTAAAATTTAAGATATAAAGAGGCAGGAAAGTGATGTGGGTCTGGAAGAGGCCTCTGAATCAGCAGGTAGATAAGGCAGGCATAGATACATTGCTCAGAAGCAACACATTGGAGGTTAAAACCAGAAAAATTTTATCCAAGTTTCAAGATGAGACAAAAAAAGGGTTTTAAAGTGGTGCTTTTTGTCCCTAAAATGATGCCTCACCAAGCTGCAGCCATCTCAGGTCAGGAAGGCAGCTGGTCCCACAATCCCCACCCCTCAGCACCAATTTACTCCAAATCTTTTGCACTGCAGGCTCTTTCCCTTCCCTGCATCACCCCTGGACCTCCTTTAAGAAAGGTCTCACCAGGGTGTCCCAAACCTTCCCAAAGACCTTCCTTGCAGACCAAATGTCCCAACACCTTCAACACTTGGACTACAGAAAGCAGCAGGACAGAGGATCCACCTGAAAATAATATTTGGTGAGATTTTATCTCCACTTTTCCCCAGTTCTCAACTTCTCCACTGTGTGTGCAAGTGATCTGACCAGTAACCCCATCGCAAACACTTTCCCCAGGCTTTGATTTGGGAAAAGATGCTAAAACTAGACTTCTCTCATCCAGATAACATCTAAGACTTGCAAATGTAGGAAGGATTCCTCATCTCAGCTTTAAACAGGCTGTGGTGGAGAGGCCAGGTGAGTGTTCCAGCAGCAACCAGACCAGCACCTGCCATCAGATTTAAGACATGAAGGACATCACTGGCAAGTTTATTTGCAGGGCACTGGAAGATTTGTGGACTCAGAAAAGCCATATTTCACTCTGGGCACAGACACAGAAGGGCTGTGACTGTGCCTCTTGGTGTAGTTTTATTTTAAACACAAAGTTTGTGCCACACACTCAGAACAAAGTGGACTTTCCTGTTTTGCTGGCTGGAGGGAAGCTGTGACTCTGTCAGGGGCAAGATCAACACCAAAAAAACAACATCTAAAAATGAGAAAATGAGAACAGCCTTGCAACTTTTTGGAGCAGTCAAACTGCTTAAAAATATCAAGTAAGAGTGGTAGCAATCCCCAGGATCAGGAAAGGGATGGCATGGAAAGCATCCAAGCATCCACCAGCTCAGAAAAGAGTGCTGGGGGGTATCATTAAGAGCTAAAATCACCACAGATAAATATCTGCAGGTTGTGCTTTGGCAGCAGCCCTCAACTGCACTTTCTAAGGAGACATCTCCTTGGTTATGGACCTCCACAGGGCATCCTCTGGGCTCTAGAGCAGGGAAGAAACTCTGATCTTCCACATTGCTCTTCTATAAAACACCAGAGTGAAAAGAGGCCTGAGAAATTCTTAAGCTAAGGAAGAGATCAGGAGGAAGCTGTTCCCATGTGGAAAAACCCCAATGTGTTTGTTTTGTACTGCTCTGAGGCTGCTCTCTGTAGGAGCAGGACCAAAACCACAGGAAAAGATGCTCTTTGAAAAGCAGGCTTTGTGCTCATCATTAAAAGGGGCTGTGGGAAGTTATGGCTGAGGGGATGAACCCAAGCACAGAATGAAGTGGAAAACAGCCTGGCTTTCAATTATGTTCTCATGAAACCAAGACAAACAGGTCCCTGAGCCCAGCAGTTACCAAGAAATATTCCTTTTTATTATTATTATTTCTGACTTTGGAACAGCTTGGCAATAACATCCCCAGACATCTCCTCTGTTTCCTGCCTGTATTTAGAAAATATCTATATTTAGAAGAACAGTGGATACCAGACAGCTCACCTGGCCTGGGGGTCAGGGGTGTGGTGAAGCACTTTTCTAAATGCATCACCAGGTGCCACTGAGGTGTCCTGAGGGTGGGGGACATGGCACAGGACCAGCTGGGGAGCTGTGCCCTCTTGAGATGGAAGTGAGGACCAAGTAGGACACTCTGGGACATCCCAAATGGCATTTTCTGGCTGTGTTGGATGTTGGATCCCACTAATGGAATTCCAGCCATGATAAAGTGCAGCTGGTTGCCTCATGGAAGCCTCCACCCACTTCCAGCCCCACAGATGGGAAAGCTGAGCCTCCCCCTAACACTGTGGAGCATGGAAGGAATGGTGATGATGGTGATGAAGAGGAATTGCTCAGAGAGCAGAGGGCTTTTCCAGGAAAACACCTGCTGCTTTTGAGACACTCCTGGTTTCAATTTTAGTGCCACAACTGGTCCAGCACAGACACTTAACTGCAGGGTGTCCTCCTGTGTTTTGCTGGCAATGATGGGATCAGTTTTAGGCAGCAGTGCATCCTTACACCACCAGCACCTGTAGGAATGGTGATGAAGGCTGCAGAGCCAGGTATTTCACATAATGCTTTTGATTTTGTTATTAATGCTGCTTTTCTGTGCTGCTCTGCTCTGACTGTTAGTATAACTAGACTAATAATGAGTATTAGATTCTGATCCAACTGTTAATACTGTAATTAAGCCAACAATAAGAGGGGTTTTTTTCCTACAGAGTGTATCCTGTTAACAAGATTTTGAGGGTCAGGAAATGAAGGGGCACTGAACCTGCAGAGCTGCCTCTCTGTGATCAGCCACTTTCTCTTTTTTATCTAAATGAACATGAAAATACAAACCACAGACCCAGTCTTTTTGCCAGTTACTCCCTGCAATCCTCTCCAAAACTGGCCTATCATTTTCCAGAAAGCTCAAGCAGAGCTGGGTAAAATCTTCACAACTTTGTGTCCTTTAAAATAACAAATCNGGGGGGGGGGACAAAAATGCAGTGAAAAAGATTGGATCAAGATACCCTGCTCATTAAAGTCAGGAAATGGTACAATCTGAAAGGTCTTAATTTTCAGTCCCAAAATAAAAACGCCTTTTCCTCACCCTTATATTTCTACCCAAGCCATTTCAACGCTGCTTACTGCTGCAAAAGTGATCTTGATAAACTTTAAAAATGCTGCAGATCCTCTGACTTTATTGGAATTCCCTGTTACAAAAAATATCTTGGCCGAGGGCTGAGCGTGCTGGGCACTGAGAGTGCTCAGCTGTGTGCTGCAGCTCTCAAACAGACAGCACAGATTTGCTTTTGGGTTTTGGGTTTTTTTCAGAGCAGAAGGACTTTTTTTTTTCAGGAAGAGGATTGACAGCTTGTTGAGGGGGATGATCCTTCCCCTTATTTCAGGCCACATGTGGAGTCCTGCTCAGTGCAAGAGAGATATGGACATACTGGACCTAGAAATAAAAATAAAGAAAATATTTTAAAGATAGTTTTACTGTTTAAAGATTTTTTTTCTTTTTTTGTGAAGGTAGTTGAGCACTGGAGCAAGTTACTCTAAGAGGCTTTGTCCAGGTTGGACAGGGCTTGGAGCCCTTGGAATAGTGGAAGCTGTCCCTGCTCATGGAACTGTGTCACCCACATTTTTACAGCCTTCTGAGAGTTTCTAAAATCTTCTGATTTTTCTGAAGTTCTTTTTGTATGTTTATGTGTTGAAGTGGAGTCCTTTCAAGGACTCTGTAAGAAAACAATCCATGCTCACATTCCTTTCTCAAGGAGAGACATTTGATGGACTTTTGTCCCCACCAGTGTGGATGGAGAGGTGGTAACTTCTCCATCCAATCCAGGGGTAATCCCTGGAAAACTATAAAACCCAAGTTCTAAATAAACTTTGTCTCTTTTTCCTGCCTTCAAGCTCACTGGGTTCTGTGCTTTCATTTCTGCGTCGTATCGTGACAGAACTGGATGTTCTTTAAGGTCCCTTCCCATCCAAACCAATCTGTGATTTAATGTTTCTGTGAAAAACTGGAGTTTCATCCCAAACTATAACCAAAAGCATGAATCATCCATGGAGCCAGATGGGTGACAGCAGGAAAGGAGCTGTGCAGGAATTATTAGACCACCTTGTGGTATCCAGAAATAAGAGGTATCCCACAGAAGCTGATGAAATAGCCTCTGGAAAATGGAGGGATCTCTGTGTGAAAGAGGTTTGATGTTAACTGGTTCTTTTGACACATTTCTGTCTCTCTACCACCTGAACCCTGCACAGCCACACTTCAAACACCTTCCCAGCTGGAAATAAGCTGAAAAATAGTAGATGTTTTCCACATATTAAAGCACTTCCCTAAATAAACCTGGAGTAAGCACCAGGGAGGATGAAGAGGTACTTAATAAAAATGACAGCACTAACATCAGTGAAATGGAGGATAAATAGCCCAGGAATTGGTTTAGGGTGGAAATTAGATTTAAAACTCACCCTCTCCTGTAGATCAGCCTCCCTTCAGGACCAGAAACAGAAGTGTTAATTTGCCTGCTCCTCACTTATCTGATGGAGTGAATGTGACAGGGGAGAGAATGACCTTATACCACAGACCATCCTAGACATGGTTACAGGGATTGTTTCTGAAAGGAATTGTAGAAATCATCTCACTTCTGCAAGAGAAACTCCAGCTCTCCTGTTAATAAAAGCTATGACTTGGGCTCCAAGTACTTCTGAAGCTGGGGATATTTTTTTTCTGGGAGAGGGTTGCTGCAAACAGCAGGAGAAATGCAGAACTGCTTTTACAGAGGCCACAAACCCAAATTTTCAGAGCATCTCCATTCTTGGTGTCCATGTGGCTGTGAAGGCTGACATGGAAGCTCAGAATTCATGTTCTCAGAAATGAAAATTCAGATTCTTTGCCCTTTACAAAAATCTTTAACATCAGGAATTTTCCATTCTCGAGAGTGAGCAGATGGGAGGAACCTCATTTAAATGCCATCTGCAGCACCACCATGATTTCATAACTCTCCCTGTCATGAAAAGGGATCCCTTTTTAAGTCAAAAGAAGCCTAATCTGAGGGAGAAAGAGGGACATCTGAACCTGCATTCCTTGTTTCCCTGTACTGGCACACAAAGAGGAGATAAACACTGTGAATCCAACTTTAGGAGACTGATGGGTGCCCTGAATAAGTACAAATATTTATGCTGACATGAAGGAGCATGGTGATCCCAAGACACTCAGGTTTCTTCCTTCACACCTCCACTGACCACTCCATGGTATCTGATTCACACCTCTTTCAGGAAAGGGTAATTTTGTCCATCTCTCTCCCCATGGACACTAGAAAGCCCTTGGAAAACCAGCTTCGCCCAGATACCTGTTCCATGGATAAACCTGGACATCAAATCCAAGCCTGCACAACTCACCCAAGACCAGCCAAAAGCAAAGAACTGATTTACTGGGGCACTCAGCCAGCCTCTGGGATAGCTCTGGAAATGCCAGACCCCAAATATCTTCTCTTGGAAATGCAGACAGGAAAGCTAAGACCCTCCACCACAACACTCAGGACAGTGCAGGATGGTTCAGTCTGGCTTATTGGGAAAGGCACACCGGGAATATCCCAACAGCTGAAGGCTGCTGGACCCTAAAATTTCACAGTTGCACATTAGAAAAAACATATTCATCTCAGAAAAATATGGCAGGAAGGGGAGCTCTGTGTGTTTGGTGAATCTACATCTAAAATTCCATCTCCACCTAATATAAATAAACCAAGTTTTGGAGCAAGGCGGAAGGAAGGAGGTGGGCAGGGGGAAGGTGTCCATGGACCAGTTTCTCAGCAGAGAGTAGGCCTCCCTGCTTCTACTTAATTGATTAATTCCTCCTTAGCAGAGTCATCTGTTTGATGTGCTTTTCCATAAAAGCAGTTCAGAAAGTTCATGGGAGTTAATCCGTGAAGATGGCTGGAGCTGCAAAGCCGAGCATCTGATTAAAGGACGAGGAGATGGCTCACAGCTTAGCTGCTTTCAAAGTTGCTCCCAAAGTCTTTGCTAACCTTCATGTTTCAAAGTTCATTTCCTGGCACTGGGGAATTTAAAGGGGAAGGCTCATTTTTAACAGTGGGATTATTACTGTGATCAAAAAGCCGGGGGAATAAATTCCGAGGGAGGCCGCACGCAAAGTCAGGAGCGCGCCCGTAAAACGCAGCGGATGAAAAGATCCAGAGGCAAACACACACACACACACAGAGGCTTCTGTTCCACAGCCCATCCAAACCAGCCTGCTCTGAATGCAGCACACATCCCACAGATAAAGGCAGAGCCATCCCTTGTGCCAGGGCTACCTGCCTGTGCCCGAGGACTTGGAGAAGCAAACAGCACAGGAGCCGTTCTCTCTGCAGGGGTTTGGTTATTGCTGCTGGCAGCAGAGCCTGGCCAGCAGCATGGAAAGGTGAGCAAGAGCTCCAAGAGGGGCATAACTCAGGTGTGCTGGTGCTGAGTGATGTAATGAGGTGACAGAAACCCTCTGCTGAGGCAGTAAGGATGAGGGATGATGTGGGAGGCTCGCAGAGGGACGTCACAGTGCCGAGCGACTCTGTGACTAAAGAGCAGCTGAAATTNTTGGGGGGGGGGGGGGGAAATAAGTGCAGGGTGGTACACATGGGAAAAAGAAAGCAATCCTAACTTCACCTACAGTGACGAGCTCTGAATGGACTATTACTTACTCAGGAATGAGTTGGTGTTTATAATGAGCACTTCTATGAATATGTCACCGCCGTGCTCAATGGCGGTGACAAAAAGCAAATTGAATGTTAAGAATTAATAGCAAAGGAATGGAGATCAAAATAGAAGCCATTATTACACCCCTGTGTAAATTCAGTGTGTGTCTGCCTCGAGAATGTTTTGAGCAGCTCTGCTGTTCCCCCCACAGAAAGGATGCAGCAGAGCTGGGAGAGATGTGTAGAAGGGCAATAGAGTGATCAAAGGTACAGAACAATGAAGTACTCCAGGAATATTTCATCTGAATAAGAGATGACAGAAGCAGAGTATGATAATAGTCTATCAGATTATGAGTGGCATGAAGAGGATGAAAGAGAGCAACTATTGTCTTTTTTTTTCTTTCTTTTGAATAGACAAAAAAAAGGGTGCTTGAGATGATAGCAGGTCAGAACAAAGGACTTTTACTTCACACAAGGTGAAGTTAATCAAGAGATAATCCCCCCCTTGCTAAGGGATACTGCAAATGCTGGAAGTTTACTCAATGGAAAAAATGTTAAACAACTTAATGGGAAAATATTCATGGGACTCCTAGTAAATACAAAGATACTTCAGGAATAATTATGATTTTGTTCTCTAGAGGATATAAAAATATCTGCATTACCCAATGTTTCACCTTTTACTTTCCCCTATGCTGGGTTGGGTAGACCCAGACTGTGGGTGATGTTATCAGTGCTCGATTTCCTGTTTACTCCAGAGGTGGAGTGGGAACTGAGGGAATCACCATGCCAGTAAGAGTTCAAAAGATGTGTAAGTGTGGTTCTTAGGAACCTGGTTTAGTGATGGATTTGGTAATAATGGGTTAGCAGTCAAACTCAATTATCTTAAAGGTATTTTACAACCCCAGGAGGGCAGCTCTCTGGAATCTTTTCTGGATCAGCTTCAAGGCTCCTGAAGAAGTTTCTCCACCCTGATTTTTCACATTTCCTGAATTATGTTATGCAGGATTTGAAGTCCTCAAAATTTTCTCAAGTTCTTGGTGATGTGAGGACAAATCAAACCTCACTGCTCTGTGGTTGTGTTCTGAGGCTGATATCACCGCTCTGAATTAGGGGCAGATAAGCAGAGGAAAAGGATTTAACTCTACAAATGATTATTTTCTCTGCCAGATATCAATTGTACAGGACCATATAACCTCTTCTCCTTCTCTCCTCTCCTCTCCTCTCCTCTCCTCTCCTCTCCTCTCCTCTCCTCTCCTCTCCTCTCCTCTCCTCTCCTCTCCTCTCCTCTCCTCTCCTTTCTCATTTCATGGAAAAAAAAAAACAAAACAAAAAAACCCCACTCTATTAGGGGATATTAATGAGCTAATCTAAAGAAATTTAGGCAGACAGATGATTCAGAAATACTTCACTGTCCTCCAGCAGCAAAAACACTCAGTGGGAATCTTTTCTGCTATGGACAGAGCTGGATATTTTCACTGGTGAGGCACAAGAGAGTTTGAAGAAGGCAAAACCCTCCTGAAAGAGTAGAAATGCCAGAGTTCGGGTTATGAAGTTCAACCAGGTCATGGAATGACTGTGGACAGGTCTGTTTTACAGCCCTGCAAGTCCCCTGGCTTGTTCCCACTCTCTCCATCTCTCATGAAGGCTTGGCTGATGTAGAGGTAAAGTTTTCATGATGGATTCACATTGTCCATTTGCAAGCCAAGGCACTGGAGGCACTGATATCTTCAGCCCTGGAGAAATGGTGAGGGGCCACACACACACCCTGGAGAGCCTGCAGCACCCAGGCTGGTGCCAGGATCACCTTGGAAACACGTGGGCTGGGTGTGGAGGCAGAATTGTCAGGGCTGTGTTTAGAAACATGGGACAAGGAGGTGCAGGAGGAGTCAATAATTTGAGGTCATGCACCCTGGTGGAGATTCAACCCCTGTGTCCTGCATGACATCCCCTAAAAATGTCTTTCCTTCTGAGAGCTCCTGGCTGGAGAGCAGCACCAGCAGCACCCAAGCTGGGCTGGAAACAGGAATTTGGAAGTGATAGCCTGTGGTGAACACAGTGGACAGGTGGAGCAGTCACACAGAGTTGTCATCTGTGGGGAAAATAACCCTGCCCAGAGGGATTGGGATGAGTCAGGCTAAGGATGCTGTAATTGAATAAAAATACCTGTGCTTTCCTGCAGTTCAGCTAATCCACATTAGCAGCTCACTAGGATTTCCCTCCCTCTGACAACAAGAGCACAAACTTGTGGGATTTTAGGGCAAAAATGCTCCAGGTAGATTTTTAACAAAAGATGATTTAAGTGAAATCTGCTGGCCACCTTTCCCCTCTCCTCCATTCAGACTGACCTTCACCCAATCTGGCTTTAGAAAAGAATTAATTTGGGGAGTAAATATGCAGCAGGTTGCTCTTCCTTGGACAGATCCCTATCTCCAGCCACACAGCAGGCCGAGGTCAGCACAGCTAGCTGAATTTTCATTAGGAACAGATTCTTTTATCATGGCTTACAGCTCTGGACACAGAGATCAGGAAGGATATCAGCTTGCCTGCTCTTACTTTTATCAAGTCTTTCTTTCAGCAGGTGACATCATCTTATTGATAAAGGTCAGGTTGGCCTCAGCTCCTTTCTGACTCATTGAATATTAGAGATGGCTGGAGGCTGGGGCAGGAGGTGATTTGATGTGACAGGGCAGGAGGGAGCACACCAGCAGTGCAGCAGGACACAGGCTGCAGGAACAGGCCATGCCATGATCCATTGTGACAAGGGGAGAGCTGTGGATGGATGCTCCAGTGGCCTGAAGTGACCCAGCAAGGGTGGAGAGAGGCAAAACCCTTTTGGTTTGTGCCCATTCCCTCTGCAATGGGACAAATCCTTCCTTAGATGAGGATGGGATCACAGATTTATTGTGGGAGATCTTCTGACATCATGAACCAGGTCCCTTCCTTAAAGCTCATCTCACTGCACCCCCTGCCATGGGCAGGGACACCTTCCACCATCCCAGGCTGCTCCAAGCCCTGTCCAACCTGGCCTTGGACACTTCCAGGGATCCAGGGGCAGCCACAGCTTCTCTGGGTAACCTGTTCCAGGGCCTCACCTCCCTACCAGGAGAGCATTTCATCCTGACATCTCATCTAAACCCACTTTGTTTCAATACAAAGCCATTAATTCTTTGTTTTAAGATACAGAGCAAGCAGCCCAGGCTGGATCCAGGACGTGGATCCAGCAGAGCAGGGGAGAAGCAGCAGCAGGGACTCTGCTCTGCAGATCTGTGGCTGCGGAAAAGAAAGGCAGGAGCAGGAGCCTGTGATATCCATCACTTGCTATGTGCTGCTTGACTAACCTGAACATGCATTTAAAGACATCAGGTTTGCTCCCAGGAGATCTCTCCTTCCTCCCAAGGCATATTTCTCATGCATTCAGCATCCAAGTATTTTGAGAAAAGGGTTCTCTGTTCCTGCAGGCTCAGGAAGGCAGGGACAGCTGGTAGCTGTTTCCTTCCAGCCCTCTTCCTTTCCCATCCTGTGAAATTTCAGGCCAGCTGTGGTCACCTGTTTGATTTATCTTTGAGTGCCTGCCTTCCTACACAAATTAATTTTGATTCTTGTCTTGCTTGGAAGGGAGGGAACTCTCAGTGGTGTGAGCCTGAAGCACTCACTCTCTCTTTATACCTTTTTTTCCCCCTGCATTGAGCCTAATTCTGTGGTTCTCTGCCTTCCCCAAAAATAACCCTCAGACCCAATTGTGAACTGTCATCTTCATTGCATCACAGCTGCCTTCAGACAGGGCTTATCACTTGCAATCCACTCAGTTACACTTGTGATTAAAACTGATTGCAAACCTGATCCTGGCTGCTCAGCCTGGGAATTGGGAGCATCTTTATGATTTCTGACAGCAGATCTTGAGGCCTTGGATGAGCCTGGCAGGACAAGATCTTTGCAGGCCAGTGGGAGTGGGAGGAGAATATGTATCTGTGAGAAAGAGATGGTGATTTAGGGAAAAAATAATAGAGAAGGGTCCAGGTTACAAACCCCCAAGCTGAAATCTGGGAAAGGCAGGGGGTGAAAATAAAGCTCAGCTCTTTGGACTGCTAGGACCATCCCTAGGAATAGGTGATGGAGGAAATGGTATAAGAGAGAAAAGCAGACCCTTGCTCAACCCATTACTGTTTGAGGCATCAGCAACTCATGGAATCAGTGTGGATATTCCTGGAAAAACAAAAAAAAAATCTGTTGTGCTTCTTCCCAACAGCAGCAGCAGCAACACATCACAGTCTCAGGACTCTCCTGCATTTCTGCTGCTGCTCCATCCTATCCCCTTTGTAGAGCTGGGGCCATTTATCCCCTGCTGGATCTTGGCATGGCTGCAAAATTAAAATTTGCAGAGTGATGGAGCCTTAAATGTGTTCAGGGGTTTTGGATCTTGCTCCAGACCTGGAAGAGTCTGGAGCTGCACTGAACTGCAGCTTGACTGAGATGCATCACCTTTCTGCTGGCCTGAATTTTGGCTTGATTTCAGAGGTTTATATACTTAGAATTAACTATGGACTTTGCATTTATTATATAATACATGTAAATTTTAAATTAATAAATAAAATACTGTAAAAGTTATAAATATTACATATTCTTAATATCAGAATTAATTTGGTTTTTCCCACCTACTCTTGTTGGGGAGGTCCAGTGCTTTGTGTTGAACCACAGCCTGATTTCCAGAGTTTGTTCTGAGGAGACACAAATTCCACCAGATCCTTCAGGACCTTTTCCCAGCATTTTAAATCCTCTCCCTTATTCACCTTAGCCTTTATTTCCTCCAGCCTCACTTGAGCAATGTTTTCCTTCATTTCCCCTGAAACTCTCCTGTAGAACCAGCCCAACATCCCTGTAAGGAGCTGCCACTCCAGTGTCACTCCCAGGAACTGAATGGGGTAAATTTGACACATCTCCTGCTCAGAGTTTGTCCTCCAGACTTCTGAGTTATTTTTGCTGCTCTCTGATGTCTCTCCAAGCTTTGGATGCTCCCTTGCAGGCACAGACATCAGAGCTGGGTGTCCCCACTCCTCCCATGCCCAGATGAGAAATGACTCTCCTCATCTCACCCAACATCTCCCTGCTTCTGCATCCAGGGACTGAGTCAGCCCTTCTGAGGGATTTCAGGCATTGCTCTGAGATTATTTTTTGCTCAACTCATTGAATTGGTCTGGCTCTATTGGAATTGCTGCCTTCCAGCACAGGTTGTCACCTTCCTGTCCATTCTGTAAGAGAATTTAATTAAATTTAATTTTTAAAAAATTTTTAATAAAAGCAGACTTTTGCAGAGAGTCCATGCCCTGGGATCATTTAACTCAAGGCACGGAACTGAGTTGTCTCTGCCAGGAACCTGGTCACAAAGATTGTCAGCAGAGACACCCAAAATAATCTGATTTTCTCTATCAGCAGGAAGCTCTCCAAGTATTGAAATCCCTGGCAAATTCCCAGACCAGGCTGGGCAGGGTTTGGATCACCCTGGGCCAGTGGGAGCTGTCCCTGCCCATGGCAGGGGGGGCACTGGGTGAACTTTAATGTCCCCTCCAAGCCAAACCACGCTGGGATTCTGTGCTGCTGAGGACTGGGAGCTGAGCTGAGCTATCCCCTGTCACTGTCGCTGTCCTGCTGATGAAAAGAATCCCTCTGACCTCCCTCTAGAGCTCATTTTCTGCGCCTCATTAGTATTCAGGTAATTTGCATACCCAGAGTGCACCGCGGGCCAGCAGCGGATCCCTGATCAAAAATTCCCACTCGTGCTGTGGAATATTTGGGTGGGGACACGGGGCTGGGCTGTGACACTGCCAGGGGACCGGGCTGGGGACACCACAGGGTCACACTGGGAGCTACAAAAAAGTCGCCGTGTCCTAGGAGGAACAGCCCTGCAGGGCAGGGCGTGGGGAATTCAGCACAAAGCATGCTCAGGTTTCTCTTCAGATCGAATAAATCTTTCGCCTTTTACTAAAGATTTCCGTGGAGAGGAGCTGCTCTGAGTGATTTGCAATTTTTTGTGGCTCTGCTGTAGCAGAGCTGCCCTCATACTGGTCAAAAATCAGAAGAAGCTTTATAGGATGCTGGTGGTTGCAGCTGAATAAGGATTGGGATACAACCCGGATTTCTTAAACTGAAGGAATGATTTTTTAGGGTGTAACTCTGGGGTTATTCACGCTGAACCTGTTGGACTGGTTCCAGAATCCTCTCTGCCATGCAGCAAGGCTGGGAGAGCTGGGGATGCTCACCTGGAGGGGGGAGAAGGCTCCAGGGGCAGCTCAGAGCCCCTGCCAGGACCTAAAGGGGGTTGGTATAAAAGGAAGAGTCTGACTTTTTACTCCAGCAGATACTGATAACGTGGGGGGAAATGGTTTTAAACAAAAATGGGGAGATTTGGATTGATAATAGGAAGAAATTGTTCCCTGAGAGAGTGAGGAGGCCCTGGCACAGAGTGCCCAGAGAAGCAGTGGCTGCCCCTGGATCCCTGGAAATGTCCCAGACCAGCTTGGAGAGGGCTTGGAGCACCCTGGGATGGTGGAAGGTGTCCCTGCCCATGGCAGGGGGTGGCACTGGATGATCTTTAAGGTCACTTCCAACCCAAACCCTTCTCTGGCTCTGTTCTTAGCCCTGAATCAGCTCCTGGTGCCAAGGGAAACAAAGAGCTCCTCCTAAAGGGATGTACATCCAAAATTATTGGTAAGATTTGCCAAGCTAAAGCTGCGTGTGCACCAAGGTGGCACCTTTATCTTGAATTCAATATGCCCACTCTTGGGGATCATTTTCACCATAATTAATTTTTAAGGTTAGGAAAGGAAGACTTTAGACCATTCACACCCCTCTCCTTCAAGAAATGAGTTTCCTGCCTTTATTTTTTTGCATGCCTTCATTTCCCACCTTCACTTCCTCTGCTTTTGAAAGGAGCAAAATTTTTTGTTTGCACAAATGAGACCCAGGGTGACAAATTTTCCCTCCCAGAAAACCCCTCCATCTCTGGGTGAAGGGTGGCATCTGTCTGAGAGCACAGGGAAATGTTTTTATGTGTTCAGAACAGCCCAGAGTCAGGTCCTGCTGCATTAATTGGGACACTGAGCAGAACACTGAATTTATTTGGAATAATAAAGGGAAGTGTCCCAACTGGGAAGTGTCCAGGGTGCACTACAGACCCTGAATGAGATGCCTGGCTTGCAAGGTCCTGGCTTAAAGTGTTTGGCTGCCAAGAAATCATTGCTGGCATCTTGGCAGTGCTGCAAATACCACAGACATCCCATTTTTTCCTTTGGCTCCTGCCCTGGAAGCCCCCTCTTGTCATCATCTCTTGATCATTCTCCACACACACAATCTGGATGCATTTGTGGCTGTGCTTGTGGTGACCTTGATGTTCTGGAGGCTGTAAAATCACCTTGAGGACCTGTGTGGGCATCCCTGGTGGGTGGAAGAGGCTGGAGGAAAAGATGCTTGGCTTTATAAGCTGTTAAAAATGAAAATAATCCCTGTTGCATTGCATCTGTGGGGGGTGGATGATTGTGCTCTGCAAAGGCAGAGTTTGGAGG
This sequence comes from Aegithalos caudatus, assembly GCA_013389925.1. Lineage (NCBI taxonomy): Eukaryota > Metazoa > Chordata > Aves > Passeriformes > Aegithalidae > Aegithalos > Aegithalos caudatus. The sequence goes on along the minus strand of WEIU01000714.1, from coordinate 617,254 downwards.
GAGAGAACATTCCCACATCTGCTGTGGGACCTGCAAACAATCCCTCTATGGCAGAGAGTCAGAGCCACTCATCCCTCACATGAGTGGGATGAGGTGGAACAAAAAAAAAAAAGAGGAGAATTTGCATCACCAGGCTCACGTTTTCCTTGTAGCTTTTTATGATTTAATGCTTCCAACCCCAGCCTGGCTACCCAAAGCAGGCTCCTGCTTTTAAACAACACTAAAATTAAGGAGCAGAGATTCCCCCAAAGCATGCCTGGGATGCTCAGTGTCAGTGCCCCAGCCAAAATTAACATGCAACCTGCAACCAAGAGGCTGCCAGTGACAAGCAGCAGCTTTGAAGGTCACCTTGCCTTCAAGTAAATAAATAAATAGTAAATAAGAAATCAGGCAGCAGTGAATAAACCAGCGACATCCCACTGGCTTGGACTTGATTTGTTGGGTTTTTTTTTTTATATTTCTTCTCTGCTCTTTACACTTTCACATCCTCAAAGGTCATTGCTAATAGGAGACCCCTCTTATTGCTCCTGAACACTGGAACACCCTTGCCTGCCTCAGAGGCCCTGGGACCAGCCCAGAGCCCAAGCTGGGAGCACAAATCCTGTCATTCCCACAGCTGATGGCTGTAATGAGCCCTCCTGTCAGTGCCAGCCCCATGGCAGGTGGGAGGATGCTCTGGTTTGCCTCTTAGGCCACAATCTTCTCCTTTTACACCTCAATCCTTGTCTCTAAAGGGATGTGGTGGTGCCAGGTGTTTGTTTTCTGTGCCTCTCCCTGCCATGCCTGATGAGATCCTGGCTCTGCAAGCTCGGAGCTGACTTTTCCCAGCAGTTCCTGCAGCTTTGGCCTCATGGCCAGGGAAGAGAGAGTCTGAAATGACGTGGGGAGCTGTGCCAGAGCTGTTCCTGATTGTGTTGGTGCCATGCTGGACCCATCTGCTGCCTGCTGACAGGAGGAGGTGCAGGAGATGGAGACCTCCTTTCTCCTCAAGCAGAGAGGCTCCCAGCCAAGACAGGGCTGTGCCTCACCTCTCAGAGTGCCCAGGCTCTTGGGCATCCATCCAGTGGCTCCCTGCAGGCAGGAAGCTGGGCAAGCTGTCAGGGCAATTTCCCAGGGATGCTCTCCACATGCTGCACCAATTGAGCCCAGAGCTGTCCCAATGGGGACAACGCTCACTCTGGCAAACTTTTTGTCACACTCCAGGTCATAAAACTCATTTCCTGACATCAGACTTGGAAAATATCACATTGAAGGGCATGACATTCCTTGCTGCCAACCAGCACAGCTTTACCAGGACTCAGTATTTTCTCCATGTCACTGGCTACTCCCACATGTAGTTTTTTTTTTTTCCTCTTAAATAAATGGATCCTAGGAATGTGCTCATATTCACAGATCTTGTCCTGGTTGGTCTGCCTGTCACTGACACTTTTGAAACACTCCAGCTGAAGTTGAAGAGGCTCAGGACACTCAACCAGCATCTCACATTGCTGCTCTCCATCCCTTCCCTTTGTGCTGGACAGATTTATATATCTATAAAAAATATGAGATACCATCTATTTAAGGATTCCTGACCAGCAATGTGAAGAGCTGCTCTCATTCACCAGCAATGTGAAGAGGAGTTCTCCATATTCTTATATGGAGAATATATCTCATACATATATATATCATAATTCTTCACATTCCATGTTTTCCTGCAGGCTTATAACAGTGGAGTTCATCCTGAAGTGCAAGGAAAAGAAGGATGCCTGTTTAGGGAAAAGCCTGAACCCCATCATAAGAAACTACCATTTCTAGAAACCATGAATGCTCTGAAAAGAGCATCCCTAAGGGAATGAAGGACAGTGGGGACAGGCAAGGGAACTTGCAGACACTCTAGGAATAAACAAAACTGGATTTTGATATTAAAGAATTTCAGCCTGGTGGTGTTTTCTTCTTCCTGTTCCAGCACAATGTCACAGATTCTTCACATCACAATGAACAGGGTGCCCAGAGAAGCTGTGGCTGCCCCTGCATCCCTGAAGTGTCCAAGGCCAGGTTGGACAGGGCTTGGAGCACCCTGGGATACTGGAAGGTGTCCCTGCTCCTGGCAGGGGGCTGGAACTGGATGATCTTTAAGGTCTCTTCCCACCCAAACCATTCCATGATTCTGTAACAAACCTTTCCTCACGACTTAATGACCAATACTGGGAACAACCAAGCTGGCACATCTGTTAACCCCTCACCTCATGGACACATTGTCCTGGTTTAGGGCAAATTTGGGAAGAAACTTCTGAATGGGTTTTTTCTAGAAAGCAAATTCAAGCAGCCCCTCCCACAACTGGTTTAGGAATAAGATTTCCTTGGAGAAAAGTGGGAAAAACTGCTTATTTAACAAGCAAAATGTTCGCAAGCATAAAAATGAGTAAAATGAAACAATAAAACTTCTCTCTGTTCTGAAGAGTTGGCAGATTGAGAAAGTCCGTGCTGTGGGGTGTGGCTCAACTCAGTCTCTTATCATCCCCTCCAGCACTGGGAAATGCCACATCCCAGGTCCTGGTGGGCCACAGGTGTGAGCTCTGGGTGTTTCCTGGGTTTTCAGTCCAGACCAGGTTTGAACAGTTCTGAGAAAAAGAAAAAAAACCACCACAGTTTGGGGAACTTCTCTGCCTCATCTAGCAAAAAAAACCCAAACAAACAAAAAAAAACCCCACAACCTAAAAGCACAGGAGATCTCTGTCCTGCTGTCTGTCCGTGCTGCAGACAGCAGAGTCCAGGAGCAGAGTGTGAAGGAGTGAGTGCAGCTCCTGCAAACAAACCCCAACTTCTTCTTTCCCCTCCTTCACCCTCATAACCAGTCTTAAATTTAATATCCAGCACAGACAGAACTGACAATTGGGGACCAAAACATCATAAAGTCACCCCAGGACACATGTCCATCACCTCAGCTCCCTCAGGCACTGCTCTGAGACGTTCCCATCAGGAGCATTGTCACTCCCAGCTTTCCCAGCAGCCCAGGAAGGATAATGAGGACCCCAGGATAAATCACAATTCACCAAAGCTCTCTGTACCCTTCCCTGCAGCTCTGATGGGGTGGATCCAGACCTGACCCTGGTGGCAGTGCCTGTGTCCCTAAAACTGGCAGGAGTCATCTCCTGGAAAGTGGAAGCTGGCTGGCAGGAGATCAGGTAATCCTGTCCTGATTTCCTCACTATTGACTCTCCCCCAATTAACATGATAATTGTTACCCCGAGGGCCAGACATGATTAATCAGCAATTTTCCTCTTCATTCCTTATTTATTTATTTTTTTTTAAGAGCAGCTGGGAAATGTCATCCTCTCCTCCAGTAGAGTTTGAAAGCTCTTCCATCTGGACAATCAAATTCCCGATGTAAACACGGAGAAAGGAGGGAGCAGAAGAATGGGATCCTCAGGGAACCCCTCCACACCCCCCCTGTCCCTGCCTGAGGTGACTTTGTCCCCCTTCCCTCATTGTCCTGGCCTTTAGGAGCAGAGCCAGCCCCTCCACTGGAGGGGAACTGAATAAGTGACTGCAAATTAAAATTAACATCCAGCAGCAAGGAGTACAAAGCCATGATTAATGGCTTTTTAATGCTCCACTGTTCCACACTCAGAGCACTTTGTTTTAATGGTGATGAAAACTCTGTGGATGTGAGAACGGAGCTTTGCACACACATCTCAGGAATTCTGGCCATTAAGGAGAGATAATCCAGCTCTCTTTAGCTTAGAATTACACAGGAAAGCCTCATATCCACCTCATCTCATCCCGTGCATCACAACTAAAAATGGAATGGAGGAAAGTCATTAAGAGAAATGTCCTCTAACCAGCACTTACCCAGATAATTGTTTTTTCTGCTTTGGGTTTAATTATAACGTGGACCAATTGATTAATTGAGTAAGTTTCTATAACCTCCTCCACCCTTGCCCTAAGGAAGGCTCCAGTCAGACTTGCTGAATGATAATTATTTCTCTTTCAGCCCATTTAAGAGTTAAAGCTTCTTCAGGGCCATGTCCATGGGTAACAATTCCAGCTGTTCTTCATTCCACGTGTTGATACCTGCCAATAATTGTCCACATCACTTGGCTACAGGAAAACTTGGAAGAGCCATGCAGGCAGCACTCATTTGTTAAAAATCCTTTATTTTTTTCTTTCTTCTTCTT
>WEIU01000714.1:589829-606448 GCA_013389925.1 Aegithalos caudatus | reverse complement strand
TTTTTTTTTTTTTTTTTCACAGAAAAAAAAAAAAAAAAAAAAAAAAAAAAAAAAAAAAAAAGTGGATGGGGCTTAACTTATGTTTGTAAATGATGTCTCTGACTGGTAAAATTCTGCTCAAAGGGAAATGTGATGGCTCCTGTGTGATGTTAGGGAGGAAACCAGGCCAGGGAAGGGACATGAAGGTGACCTGAAGACATCTGGCAGCAGGGAGGAACTAGAGGCAAAAGCAGGAGCCCAGAGTGTCAATTCTGACACAAAGGCACAGAAGTGAGCAGTTCTTCAGCCTGAGGATATCCAAGTTCCCACTTAGCTCCTAAAATTCGTGGAGGGGGATTAAAGGCAGCATTAATATGCATGCAGCAGCGTGCTGCTCCTCCCTGATCTCCTGACTCTGGGGATTTTTAGGAAAATTGGGTTGCTGAGGAGCCAGAGCTGTCTCTCAGGGTTTGCCTGCTCAGTGGGATCGTTGCCCTGTCTAAGGAAATCATGAGAAGGAAGGGAGGATGTTGACCATTATGGGGAAAAACTGGGAATAACACGTTGGGAGACAGAGCCCCTGCTTTATAGCAGAGATTTTCATCCCAAGTGTGTGGTTTTCCCTCCTTGGCAGGGCTAAGAGGGCTCAGGGAGGTTTAAACTAGATAAAACCAGTCCCAAAATCTTTGGAGATCACAGCTAAAGGTGTGTGTGATAGGGCTTTTCTGGAGAAATTCAAATTAATTCAATGTTCTGTCCCAGTCTGGCAGTGCTGGTCCAGCCTGGGTCAAGCCAGGCTCAGAGAGAGGGGTCCCAGCAATATTTTGGCTCCTAAGTTCTCAGGAGTCTCTCTCACATCCAGTTTTTGGGACAAGGGATAAATCCAGATGTCTCCAGCATGCTCCAGACACTGCAGGAGCACTTCCCAGGGATGGGACAGCCACAATTTCCCTGGACAACCAGAGACAGATCTTCCTGAATTCCTTCAAAATCCCTCTGAGATATTGACAGGATCCTTCTGAGCCTCATATTCAGGTGGAAATTCCTGAGCATCAGCTCCTGCCTCTTGTGCTACTGCTTGGAATTCTGCACATTCCTTGGGGTCACTGAAATCCAGAATCTGTCCCAGGGTATTTGCCCTGCCCCTCCACCCTGGGTTTCTCTAATTAATAACTTGTCTTCAGTGATGTAATCATCATTTTGAGCAGACATGACGTGAATTACTGACTTTGATTGGGTTCAAACACCAGCTCTGACTTTTGCCTCTCTCTATTATACTTTTTATTTAAAGTGTGCTGTGAAAATGTGTCACCCCTTGTGATTACACTAAGGAAAAAAAAAAAAAAAAAGCTACAGAAGTGACACAAATTACTAATTACTTTATTATTCAGTGATTAAAGGGAAAAAAAAGGAAAATAAAAGAATTAAAAGCTAGAAGTTGCTTCAGCACATTCTATTTTTAAAGAAATAATTGAGCTTCAAATGTACTAAATTAAGCAATTCTCTGCCAGATTTCTTCCCAACTTTTAATCTTCATTCTTGGCTGCATGGCTGGCTCTGCAGTCAATGCTCTGGTGGGGTGATGTGCTCAGCCCCATATAATAATAATAATAATAATAATAATAGTAATAGTAATAATTTTTAGCAGTGTGGGAGCACTCCCTGCCAAACACAGAGCCTGTGAAAGGTGCTGTGCAAGCACAGAGGGAGCTGTGAGGCCAAGAGATTTCCTGGGCTGGAGAGACAAGGCAGCCTAAGCTCCCACATTTTCCAGAGATCCCTCATCTCCTAAAATCTCTATGCTGGGAACACTCCACATGGTCAAAGGGACAGCAGAGGGGTCTGGGGACAGACCACACCACAGAGAAAAAATCACTTTTGTGCCTGGTTGTGTGTTCCTGGAGGGTCTGAAGGAAAGGAGGCAGGAGGTGCCCTGGTGTGCTATGGGAATTCTCTGCTCTGGCTCTCTGAGTTGTCAGGATTTCCCTAGGAAAAGTCTTTTCCTCCAGTTTCACCAGGGCAGGGGTGAATTTTACCCTTGCAGGGAGGTGGGAAAACCAAGTGGGAAGTTCTCACTCACCCCAAGGGAGATGCTCAGGGATCAGGGAAGGCAGCAGGGATGGGAAGGGTGTTGGAAACACTGAACTGTGCCCAGGGAGGAGCTCCCAGGCCACTTCCAGGATTCTGGAGAGCTCTGGGTCACGGTGAGATCTCCAGGAGACACCCCAGGATGTGCTGGGATGATATTTGGGGATGGAGAAAGGCTGGAGGAGGTGACCTGCACAGAGAGTGGGAAAGAACAGCTTAAAAATCAGGAGAGGTCCTGGTCAGTGGCAGGGTGAGAAGGTAGGAGTGTGAAGTCTGCTTCACCATCCCCAAATATCCTAGATCCAGGATCCATTTAAACACACTCAGGTTTCTTCTTGATGAGGTCTCAGATTCAGGAGGGACCACAGCAGTGACTTTATCCCACATGAAGATAATGGCAGTGACTTTATCCAACACAATGTATGAGAAACCTCAGCTCTCCAAAGATCAGCTCTGTAATTCCCCCTTTCTCTCCAATCCCAGGGTACAAGGAGGTGTTTCCTATCCCCCTGGATCCCAGAAATGCATGCTGGCAGTTTCACAGCTCTCCAGCAACACTTAGGCACCCTCTCTGCCAGGATAACTCCTGCCTAGCTTTGTGCCAAGCTCACTGAGTCCTATTTCTCTTTATTTTTTCCTGTCATGCTGATTTTGGTGAGCCTGTGTCCCCCAAAATCTCCCAGGACATTCCCTCTCCCCCTTCTCTGTAATTAAACAAGAACTGTTGACAGATGCTGTCGAAGCCAGTTCCAGCTCACCAGAAATTTTCAGCAAATAAAAAGAGGAGCTCAGAAATGAGAAGTCAGAAGAATTCAATAGGCAAGAAACAAATTCTCAGCAAGTCCTAAAGGACCTTAATTCAGAGAAGCACCATTGGTACTGCACAAGAGAAAGGAAAAACAGTGTCTAAATGTTTGGATGTTTTTGCTCTGTGGTGAGACACCAGAATAGAGGAGGTGAGGGTGTCTTTTTCTTTCTGCTTTTTTTTTTTTTTTTCTTTCTGCTCTTTACCTTCAGATTTGTGTCACTTGCCTTGCACAGAGTGCCTGAGCTCCTGCAGGAGAATCTGCACTACATCAGGGGATCCAGGAAAAGAGGGTGCACACACAACATTTACCAGGGAAAAGTCACCAGGGAGACAAATGTGGCTGCCTGAGGTGTGGAAAATGTTTGGAGTGAACTCCCTGACATCCTTTTCCTTGCCAGGAGTTTGAAACACCACTGAGTCAGAAAAGATTTGTGGTGGACATTTCTCCAAGCAAGGAATTTGACAGATATTCCTGCTCTGCTGAACTTGCTTTGCTGACTGCTCCCTAAGTCCTTTAAACAATGCTATTGTGATTTCAAATGTCACATAACCAAAAGCATCATAATTGCAAAAAAAACCCCATTCTCATTAACAAAAAAAGTTCTCCTTTCAAATTCCCCTATTCAGGCAGCTCTGTAAGCTTTTAATCCTTCAAGCACCAGTAAATGACATCTTTGCTAAGGATGGGCAGTTTGCATCAGCAGAGGGGCTGGGGAGGGAATCTGGGTTGGCTGCAGATGGAGGGGGAAGTGTTTCATGTGGGCTCTCAACTTCCAAGAGAAATTCCTCTTTGCTTATTCAAACTCACAGCTACAAAATGAGAGGCTCAAAAGCTCAAAATCAAGATGCTGGGATGATGATGAAGAAGAAGTGATCTATCACAGAATCCCAGAATATCCTGAGCTGGAAGGGACCCCCAAGGATGAGCAAAATCCAACTCCTGATCTTTTTCTGGAGGATGTGACTTTTCATTTGTGCCTGTGCATGGAGAGGTCTCTTCCTTGGGCTCAGGGGGAATTGCCTGAGTAGGTCAGGAGGAGACATGAAAAATAATGGGGTTTGTGCTGGGGGTGTTTGCCAGTGAAACCCAGCTACAACCTCAACCAAAATGAACCCAAATTCAACTTAAATTCCCCCAAATCGAGCTCCCCTTCTTGCCCAGCTCCCAGACTGGCCTATTTGTTGTCCTCTGTTTTTCCTCCAAAATCCAGAAGGCAACACAACAGCTTTCCCAGGATCTAGTGATGCTCCTGGGGCCATCACCTCAATTATGTGGGACAGCCAGAACATGCTTATATTGAAATATCCCATCCATGGACGTGTGTGGTATCAGCAGAGTGATCCAAGACTCATCCCAGAAGGCTTGGGAAGGATTCCCTACCACCACTGTGGTGGGATGTGGGGCGGCTCTGCTGCTGGAAATAAGAAAATTTAAGACAAATAAGGAAAGTACCTCTTCTGTTTGCTTTGGAAATGGCCAGGAATGGATTCTCTTTACATCAAAGCTGAGAAAGAACCCACAAGTGAGAAGGTCAAGTTGGTTGCTTTCGACACAGAATAATTACTTAAAAGGGAAATAAATCAACAAAATCTCGAGAAGTCACATTTGTGACTCGCTGACCTGAAACCAAGCAGGTTTTGTTTGCATTTTGGGTTTTAAAAGCAAAACATTTCAGCCAACATGAAAAATAATTTTCCTCCATATTCATGTTTTCAGTTTTGGTCCTTCTCGTAGAAAATTGGGTCAGTTCTTTGAATTAAAATCCTACTTTGAAACACCTGATATATTCTTCTTGAAATTTTCCAAGCACAAAGTTTGTTTTCTTTTTTAATTTTCCTGGAATTCCCCTTTCATCTCCTCATTCTAAATTACTCATTAAATTCAATGTGAATTTAGACTCATTTGCAAACTGCTTGTTTTGTTGGGGTTTTTTTAAAGGTATTTACTGCTCTCTGTTTGCACATCTAAGTGAGTGTGTATAAATATCTGCAGCATGGAATGTAATTCAGTTTGGAGTTGTGGAGAAAGATTCAAAGGGAGACTGAGACAGAGGGAATTGCCTGCTAAGGAAAGGGGTGGAATTTATTTCTTTGCAGCTACAAGGACATCCAAGGAGCAAGGAGAAGGCATTTCAGACATCCTGTTGCCAGTGGCTGCCAGATTTTGGCTCCCTGGGGAGATGAGGCAGAGCATCCCAAATATCAAGTGTCAGAACGTGTCCCTCAGTCACCACCAAATCCTGCCTGTCCCAGCTGGCACAAGGGAATGGTTCCTTCCCCGGCTCAACCACGCATTTCCCACTCTGCTGAAAGTCAAACAATCCATTAGGGCTCTGCTGAGTGGATCTGACATTTCCCAGGTGTGGATTAACACCCCCTCAGGGCCTCGGTGCTGTGAGAATCAGTGAAAATCAGCTCATGGTTTGTGCCTCTGGCCCTGGCTGCTCCCAGTGAGGAGAAACCCCAGCACCTGCCAGCCCCGTGCTCAGCACCTTTGATGCCTTGGAAGGCTGACCTGGAACAGAGACTGGACAGAGTTACAGGATAAAATAGGTATTTATTAAAAGGCCTCTAGGTTCCATTTCAGGCAAGACAGAAACCCAGGGCAGACCAAGAGCAAACAGTAAAAAATGGCCCCTTGGTCATGAGATGTTACATTTTTATAAGTTTTGGTCCATTTGCATTTTGGGGTTTAATTGTCCAATTACAGCTTCAGGTTGTGAAGTCCCATCCTTCTTGTTCCTCCCTCAGTCCACTCTTGTTGATGCTTTTGGACTTGAAAGTTTTCCTTGGTCTTCAACAGGAAAAGGATTTATTTTGTCTACTTGCTCTGTGAAGAGAGATGACTAACACTTAATATGAGGCTCAAAATTACATCCCTATGCAGTACAGAATCTAAAATATGAAAGCTACAATTTAAGGTATCACCTGCCAGAGTGGCTTTCCAAAGTATTTGGCTTGCCCTGGAAGGGATGAAGGGGAAATGGTGGCATGTTGTGAGGTGGTCAGGGATAAGAGGAATGTTTTACCGAAGCTGCGGGGAAAACAAAATCTCTCCAACCATATTTTTAAGGTTAGGAAATTAAATTACTCTGTTCTGGCCAGGATGTGCAACAGGACCCATTTCATCCCCACGTTGCCCTGGTTATGAAGAGAACATCATTCCATCACACATGACCTTTCACAGGATTTTTCACAAACTTTATACAGTCAAAATCCAGAGAAATTCATTGGTTCAATGTTCATTGGTCCCAAGTTGCACAACTTTGAGCATTTGGTTTCCTCTTGTTTATTGATGCCTTCACCTTGGATGTTTATCAGGTCCTCATCCTACCTTCTCTTGTCTCTCCTTTTCCAGACCAGGAGTCTTGGACCATGCCAGGGGTGATATTTGGTGTTGATGCTCATTAATGGTAATTATCCTTGTGTATCTTAGGTGCTACTCCCAGTCTGTTGGAATTTTAAGCTCAGCAGGCCTCAAGTGGTAAATAAAGTCCTTTGAAAAGAAACTTCAACTCCTTTCCCCCTGGACAAAGATGAACAAAACCCCCTGACTGAAGTCAGTTTAAAACTGTAGGAGTTGTGTAATTTCCAGCAGTAGCTCAGGGTAGTCCCACCTTGTCCCGGTTATTCCTTTGGGTTGTGGATTCATAATGTACTTGGAAATGGAAGCAGATTTAGGTTCCTTTCCTCTTGTAAGACTCTTTGTCTTGCACAGCATGGAAATCAGGCCAGGGGTTGTTTTTCTCCATCCCCTCCCTGGGTAATGCTGAGCATCACTGTTGGAAATGGTACAACTTCTAGAATTTTTTAGCTAACTAAGAATTGTGCCATTTGGGACCAATGAACATTGAACCAAAGAATTGCTTTGGGTTTTGTAAGGATAAGTATGTGAAAAATCTAATAAAGAACCATCTGGGCAATGTGTGGATGAAATTATTTCCATTGCACATCCTGGCCAGAATAAAGTAATGCCTTAATTCTGGAACACTAAAAAACTGCAGTAGGAGAGGGTTTGTTTGTCCTGCAGTTTCAGTGACATCACCATGATGGTTTTGCTCTGGATTCTCTTCCATTCTTGGTGCCTCTGCTTATCCAGGCACACTCTGCTCCATGCAAACCTCACCAATGCAGCTCCATCCCAAAGCTCTCGTTGTGGAGTTGGGGGATGAGACAAATCCCACCCCTCACAAAATCCCATGGGAAGGCAGGGAAGCTGCAGATCCCATGCTCTGCCATGTGGGTGGGAGGAAATTTCCAGAGCAGCCGTTGCTCATGGAAATGAGGGATCAGTTACAGAGCTGACAGGAGTTAAAGGATAAGAACAGCCAGGGCAGATCCAGCAGATCCCTCCAGCTCAGTGTACTGCTGCCAGGAGTGGCCAGAAGTATCTGTCAAGAGATTATCTAAAAAAAACCCCCATGTAAGTATGATTTTGCCACAGATCATGGATGTTTTGAGAAAGAGTTTTTATATTTAGCAGCCCTAGCTAGGTTTTTCTTCCCATAAATTTGTCCCATCATTTATCTGTGGGAGGGAGCACTGACATGGATTCAGGTTCTTTGATGTGCCTTGTTGGAGAACAATCCCAGGCAGGATGTTCTGGGCTCTATCCAGCATCTGATGGAGTTTTATTGTGTTTAGTGTCACTGCAGACACTCAGGTTACCCAGGACTCCTGCAAGGGAGTGACAAAGGTTATATTGCTCATGATGGGCTACAAATGTCCTACAAATGTACTGGCCTGAAGCTGGGCAGGGGTGAAAGGCAGCTCAGGGAGGATTTTCTGGTATCTCAGTCTCCTGCCCCACTCTTACTTCTTCCCTTCCTGCACTCTTTTTGCCATTCCAAATGTCTGCTGCTCATTTTCAGCCCCATCTCATCCCTCCATGTACAAAAACCTGCACCAGGGATTGTCACACTGATGAGGTTTAACTCCTTACCCTTCACTGAGGCCAGGCTCAGGCTGGGATTTTTGGATCTCACTCCAAGGAGTCTGTGACAGAGCTGAGAGCTCTTTGGAGGCCACTTCCTTCTGCATCAGCACAGGTGAAGGTCTCATCCTGTCCTTCTTCTTGCACTTGGATGCTGTGGATGTTGTTTCCCCTTTTCCCAACAGCTGAGCCTTTCCAGGCTGGCACTGGAAATGAGCTCCTGCAGCCTGCAGAGGATGCATTCCTTACTTTGTGCCTCTGGAAGGAATCAGGAGGGCTCAGGAAACATCCAGAGGCAGAGGCACAGCCCCATCCCCTCCCCTCAGCTGTCCTTGCTGATTCACCAGATGCTTCCCAAGGCAGCTGTACCCACAAAGCAGATTTACCTCGTTCCTTGGGTGTTGTGGAGGTAGAAAGGTGCCAGAACCTTCTGGAAGCCTCCCCAGATGGAAGAGCCACCAGGAATCACAGACACACCAACACAATCACTCAGCACTCACACTGGATAGCTGGGATAAATCCCTCAGCAGTAAGGAAGGGAAGGGTCCCATGTAGAGTTCCATGGAGAGGTTTTATTTCATCTCCTCATAATCCAGGGATGAAGACAGAGGCATGGGTGAGGGACCAGGGTTTATATATGGGGTAGCAGGGGCGGAGTTAGGAACAGGAGCCAATGGGTGAGGGAGAAAGTGGTGCAGAGGCGGGGCAAGGCACAAGGAGAACCAATGGGGGAACAGGGGTGGAACATGGGCGGGGATTGCACCAAATCAGAGCCAATGGGGCCTCGGGGAAGGGAGAACATTCTAGAGGAAGGACATATAAGGGAGAAAGGGGCGGGGAGGCCAACGGGCCAACCAGGAGAGCAGAACTGGGGTACATTTGGATAAGGTACATTTGGATAACAACCAAAGCACTCTGGGAGGAGGCAGCTTCTCCTCCTAACATGAAGGGATTTGTCCCAATTAAGGGACATTCCTCCAAGGGAGCTTCAGGTGCTTGGTTTAGGATGTGCATTGGCCTCCACACTCAGGAAAACACACCTGCTCTGCCCTGCACTTGCATCAATGCCCTTTGAAAGCCCTGATTTGGCTTCTCAGCTTCCCAACATCCCACTACTCCTTTTGGCACAGCTCAAGGTGGATTTTGTCATTTAAAGCTGTGGAGAGGCAAGGCCTTAAAACAACAAACTGACTCAAGTTCAGGCATTTTGTGATGGACATGAAGATTTATTCCTTCCCTGCCTGCCTCCCACCAAAAAAAGACTTCCCCCAATCCCACAGGATTTTGAAATACGTTGGGAATGTTGATAGTGCTTTGTCTGTTCTGATAAACCTCAGTGAAGGAGTGTTCCATTTGGTCGGTTTTCCCCTTATTCCAGTCATTATCCTGGTGTGATCAGGCAGCTCAGGGGATGTCTCTAAATCCAGAGTGAGTGCTTGAGAGGTGTTTAGTGAGCCATAAAACCCTATACAGGGGGAAGTTGCTGAGAGCCCTTTTTACAGCTAGGAAAGCAAGGGACAAACTTTCCTCTTTTTTAATCATTAAGGTTGGAAAAGACCTCTAAGATCATCAAGTCCAACCATTAACCCAGCACTGCCAAGTCCACCACTAACATCATTTCTCCAAACACCAAATCTACACTGATTCAGAGATGTAAGAGAGTGACAGAGCCAGGAAATCAAACCAAGTGTCAAGCAGGTCCCTAACATTCTGTCCTAATAATTCAAGGTGCTTCATTCTGTCCTGTATCCAGAGATAAAAGGGTTTGGAAACCCCTGGATCCTGCTCTCTCCTGTCTGCATTAAAACCAGCAGTTGTGCCTTCACATTGCACCTTTAAAAGGACAAATGTTTCCCTTCCTGCATCCCAGGCAGCAGCAGGGGTGGGAGCAAAGGCCCTGGAAGAGAGTTCAGAGTGGGATGCACAGGAGTGTTCAGCCAGCAGTACAAGGAGATTGAAATGGAGTGAACAAAACTGGATTCATTAGCTGGCAATTAGCTCTAAATTGACGATCATATGGTACAACTGAGCTTGGAAGGAAGAGGTGGATCTGTCAGCTGGAGACAACAAAATCTTTGGAGATTGATCCCTGCTGGGTGGGGCAGGATTCATGGGGCAGATCAGTCCAGCTTTGTGTGTTCTGAACACCTGAGAAAATGTTGGCTCCAATAATGTCAAGGGAGGGGTTTGGACAGGAAGAGAGGGACAGTGGTTTCCGTTTTTTTTCTTGAGTCCATAGAGAATTGCAAGACCAAGCTGGACCACGCAGCTGAAATCCCAGCATTTTAGTAATCCCAGTCACGTAATAATCCTGGTGATTTCCTGATCCCAGTTTCTTCAGAGGGCATCCCAGCCAATCTCCTGCTTCATCCCACCAGCTCTCCAAATCCAGGTGTCTCCCAGCTCTGGTGGCACTGCCATCTGTGGTGCTGGGCATCAGGAGTGGTTTTCTTCCGTACCACACCTCCCTCCTCTCTAATTCCCCTCATCCTGGCTATTCCTGACTCCCCCTCATCCCAGAGCAGGTCCCAGTGTTTGGCTGAGCCTGGAACATGCTGGAGCATCCCAAATGCAGCTTTGTGCAGAGGGGAGGCAGCATCCCATTGCCAGGTGCCGCATCTCCCCTTTGCCTCTCCCCGCCATCTCTAAAGGACCAGAGAAAGGCTTTTATTCAGAGCCAGCTCCCAATGTGAGCAGCTCAGAGCAATTTATGGACCCTCAAAGCCATTGCCAGGCAACCTGATGCTTGAGGCCTCTTTCCTAGCCTTGGAGAGGAGGAATCTCTCCCTCCCTCCTGCTGCCAGGCCTTCCCCTCCTGACTCCCCTCCTCCTCTTCCTCCTGCAGCTGAAGACAAGCACCCAAAACTCTCTTGCTCTGTGCCAATGTCCTGGGCTCCCTCCCACCCAAAACATCTGCTGCTCCAGAGCCCAGGTCCTGCTTGTTCTCATGCTGGGGACAAATACACCTCAGCTCCAGCTTCAAACAAATCCCCAACCAGCCAGAACATCCCTGGTGGCTGCCACAAGCCACCAGTCCAAGCAGTTTTGCAACAGTTCATGGAGCTGGAGGCTTGCTTCCACCTCAGAGCCCTGCTCAGAGGGGATCTTCACCCAGAGGGTGGAAAGGCAAGGCTGGAGTCAGGAGTCATGGTCCCTCAGCAGAGGTTGTCCCCACCACCCTGAGGAGCTGAAGGAAGACAGAGCCTGGTGACATGTGGGGCTGGGATGAAAGAAAGTGAAAGAAAGGGTGCAGAGAGAGCAGATACTGAGGAAAGAGGAAGGGGAGAAGTTAATCATTAATGTTTTCCTTGCAGGTTACTGATCTCCTTTGCACATGGACTCCCCTGGGCTGGAAACCTGGTAAGCATAAGCCTGAGGAGGAAGATATAAAATGAGTGGGTGTTGTAGTCATTAATTTGTGGTTCAGACTAGAGCCAGCCATCAATTAAACCTCAGCCACTGCAGGCTGAGCACCAGCCAGGTCCTGTTTCCCTGGGCTCAGAGCAGAGAAAATAGATGGTCTGGAAACACCTACATGCCAGGGGCTACAGAGGCACTTCCCAGCTCTGAGGGCAAAGTTCTGCTTGGCTCCCGTGGCACAGATGTCCTTGAGCACACCCAGTCTCTGCTGGGGCAAACTGGGCCATGGATGTGGGGTTCTGTGTGACCCCCTCAGAAATCCCATCCCTAAATGTCAGTCCTGCAAGCCAGGCTTGCTGACTCCTGCCTACAGCAGAGATGAATGCTCCTGGTGGTCCATCCATCCCAACCTGCCTTTCCCATTGTTCCCATCCCTCCAGGCCCCTCATGACAAACTCTTGCCATTAGATGTGATAGAGTGAGCTGCTGCCCCTACACAGGCACACTCCCTTGCTAAGGAGACTCTGGGAATAACGGGAGCAATGAAACAAATGAAATAAATCACCCAAAGAGCAAGTGGCTGTGATGAATTAGGAGGTGTTAAACGCACAGAGCAGACAGGGCACTGCCAGCACTTTCCCCCCAGTAAAGCCACAAAGACAACAGGCACTGGGTCTTGCAGTGCCTGCAATTCCCTTTCCATATTTTGCCAGGAGTGCTTTCAGAGCCTCTTTGTTGATTGAATTTGTCAGCCACCATTCTGGAGATCTCAAAGCCGCCTTTATTGTGGAGATGGCACGAGGCAATCCCGGAGCATCTGTATTCATTCCAGGCAGCATTAGGTAGCTGATGATTCAGCCAGCTGCCAGCAGATAGCTGCTCTCTCCTTGAGATGACTGAGTAATACAGGAATAACCTGGGGATTTTGCTCCCCTCTGCTGCTCCTCTGGGTTGGTTTATTTATTTATTTCGGGTGGATCCCATTTATCACCAGCGTGCAGGAGCTGAGTTCTGGGCCCTGGTATCCTCTTGGGTGTGGAGGGCAGGGCAAGGCTGCTCCTCATTTCCTTTGGACAGCTTTGTCTTAGCCACTGGAGAGGAAACCTCGCTGTAGCTGAGGAGTAGGGCTGGGGGATTGGAAGTTGTGTGCTAGGAGAGAAAAAGAGGGGTTTCTGGCTGAGTGAGAAGGGGAGAGGCTGGAAAAATCTGGTGGAAAGGAGGAAGAAGTGATGCCTTGGGAAGGATGACCTGGAACAGAGACTGGACAGTGCTAAGAGAATAAAGTAGGTGTTTATTGAAAGGCCTCTAGGATACACCTTGGGCAGGACAGGAGCCTGGGCAGGGCTACACCCAAAATGTACTAAAAATGGTCACAAAATGGACAAGTGTTCACAAGGTCTCACACTTTTATAAGTTTTGGACCATTTGCATATTGGGATTTAATTGTCCAATTACAGCTTCAGGGTGTGAAGTCCCATCCTTCTTGTTTCCTCTCTTCAGCCCCACCCTTGTTTGTGCTTTGGGACTGAAAGTTGTCCTTGGTCTCCAGCAGGAAAAGGATTTGTTTTGTGTCCCTGCTCTGTGCAGAGCTGACTGACACTGAATGTGAGCTCAGAACTGTACCCCTGGGCAGCACAGAATCTGAAATACATGAAAACGAAAACTTTAGGCATCAGAAGGAACTCTGTGCATCCACAGCAGGGTGTTGGGGTGGATCCTTAGGGTCCCTGGGTGCGTGGAACCTTCTGGAAGCAGGCAGAGGTGAACAGTGGCAGCAAAGTGGGAATTGTCTCTGCTCTTGAAAAGCTGGGCTTGCCCCTGTGTGTCTGCTGGGACATCAGTGGGTCACAAAAGCCCCAAGCCTGCTCTGGAGCCTGCAGAAGTCTGGAGCAGAGCTCCTGCCTTGGATGCATTCCAGGTATTTCTTCCTGCCTGCTAGTTCAGCTTCTGTCCTAAGCCCTTGGCCTCGCCCCCATCTCCACACTGTGGAAGGAGATAGGGAAATTTCAGGCCTCTGGAGAGAGGTGTCTGAGATAAGTGGACTTGAATCACCCTAAAGCAGCTCTGATTTCTCTGTGCTGATTACAGAGGGAATTTGATGACAGCTTAGGCCAGACAAGAGCCACAGAGCAGCCCTGAATCCAGGCTGCACTCACAGCTCCTCTGTTCCCACTCTGGGCACTCAGGAGTTTTCCTGCCTTTTCTCTGGGAACCATAAACCAATTTCTGAAAGACTGATTGTCAGTTTCCTGAGCTCCCCCAGTGACCCCAGCACAAGAGAAACCTGCCCTGAACTCAGGACATTTTTCCACAGGAGGACACTCAGATTTTCTTGACTTCTCTCACATCCCCATGTTGGAGGCCGATGTCTTTCCAAACACCACGAGGGTGCAAGAGGCAAAAACTTTCCCTTGGATCATCAGCAAGGCCAGCCTGGCACTGACAATTTCCAGGAAT
The DNA here is from genome assembly GCA_013389925.1 of Aegithalos caudatus. Classification (NCBI taxonomy): domain Eukaryota; kingdom Metazoa; phylum Chordata; class Aves; order Passeriformes; family Aegithalidae; genus Aegithalos; species Aegithalos caudatus. The sequence continues at coordinate 592,823 of WEIU01000714.1, read as the reverse complement.
TAATCAACTTGCCCAAAACTTGGAGACAGGCACAGAGCATCAGGAAAAGGAGCCATCATGGCCAGTGTTTGTGGCCAGAGAAGGTGCAGATCCCACATCCCAGGGGCTGTTGAGAGGCTTGTTCCTCTCATGCCTGTCCCAGGGGTGAAGTTCATCTTGGTTGCTCCACGTGGTCAGTGCTCTCGGCTCTGAGATACACAAGGCAGAAAGGAGACTTCTGCCAGAGCAGGTCCTTATCTCCATTTCCACTCCAAGACAGAAAAACTTGAGTCTCATCCCCTAGACCACCTTTTCCCTTGAGATATTTCTGCATGGAAGCCTGGAGATGTTGCTACAGCTCTCAGGGACAGAGAAAAAGGTTTGGTAACTTCCTCCTGGGATAACCTGAAGGGTCTCCTTCCACATCCATGTCCTTGCACTGACTCTTTCTCTGAATTAACACACATTGAATTTCCTTTCCAGAGGGCAAAAGTGGAGTCAGGCAGTGATAGGTCACAGCCCAGCTCTTCTGTCCATCCCTGCCTTCACTGCAAGGAAAACTCCTCCTCTCTGTGAGGCAGGAACAGAAGGGAGAAGATGAAAGGGGGAGAGAGAGGGAGCATTTCAGGCTTGTAATTCAGTTACAGCAGGGAGAATCAATTCGCTGCAGCTCAGGGCCCTGTTTGTTTCTGCAGGAACAGAGGAATGAATCCAACAAGGGTGGTGGGATGAGCCTGCTGCTCCATCCCAAAGGCAGGGGAGGGTGCCAGGCCAGCCCTTCCCCAGGTGCTGCCTCAAACCCAGGCTCTTGCATCCTGCACACAGGTGAGGTGGGGTTAAGGAGTGTGGTAGCCAGTCCGTACCAGACACACTGGGGAAAAAGAAGTCTGATTTTGTCAAGGTTTTCTCTGTCTGAAAAGAGAGAAACAACCTCTTGGGGATCCTGGGCACCTCAAAGAGCATTTTTGATGGCCTGGAAGAGGGAGCATCTGAATGGGATTGCTTGTGGCTAAGCTAAAGGGGTGTGATACCCTGTTTGCTTCAGGCAGCTGAGAAAAATGAGTTAATCCAGGCTCAAAATTTATCCAGAAATGTACAACAAGAGCAGAGAGAGAGGATAATGGGGAGGAAATGTGGGGCAGAGGGAGGGTTGTGTCTCCCAGCAGTCCCTGTCCTTCCAAGAGTTAGATGGGCACTTGTCACTTCTCTGGCCACCAACCTCCATCAGAACAAATGCAGTGCTCAGCACTGAGGATCCAGAATTCCACCTAAATTCCATTAACTCTAAAAAATCTGCCCAGAATATTCCTGAGGAATCTCCATGTGAACCTGGTGATGTTCCTGGCTTTGGAAGACAATCCTGCCTCTGGCTGGGCTGGGCAGCTCTGTTCTGTGTCCCCTGCACTTGACAGTGTCCTCAGGAGTGACAAATCCCAAAAAGGATGGAAAAGAAGCAAAAGTGACACCAGACTTGGAGCACAAAGGGCTGAAATGTCCCAGCTTGTTGGACCTGGCTGAAAACCACCAGGCACTGCTGTCACCCTTCCCACTGAACCTCACTGGAAAGGGAAGAATGAAACCAATTCCCTTTCCTTGCCTTTCTTTAAGGCAAGCAGGGCCATCCCAGTGCCCAGGGCATCACCTGGGTGGTGGCACCATGGGGTCACACAAGACAGGGGGAGGATGAGCTGGGAGCTCCCAAACTGCTCCCAAACTCAGGACTGCAGGGCTCTGGAGGGACAACAGGGTCAGAGCTGCCTTCCTGTGACGAGCTTGAACATATCCAAGGACTGGAGTAATCCAGCATTTCTGGTCTGTGAAGAAGGAGCAGCACAAAAGATAAAGGCAGAACAGTGAAAAAATGTGGGTGCTGCAGGAGCAGGTGGGAATTCACCAGAAACTCAAATTCCCTGAGTCGTGGGAAGGAGGGAGAAGATTCTTAGGAGCTTGGCCCAGCATCCCACTGTGCTACCTGCAACACAAAACCTTCATTCTGAACATGCTTTTGAAAGCAAAACAGTTTTAATCTCAAGAAAGTGCAAGAAGACAAAGCAGAAATTAACTTCCTTTGACGAAGCACCTTTTTTTTGTTTGTTTGTTTTCCTTTTGGAGCCTTTATTATTCAAGCACTGCAGTTAAGAATGGGAACTTCAGCCTTGCAGGGGCAGGTTGTTGACCATCCTGCTGTTCTCAGTTTAATCTTGCCTTGTATTTAACATTGCCCTGAGGGTACTGGAGGGACTCACTGACACAGAGTTCAGGATGGAAAAATCCAGAGATGCTCACTGGAGCTCTTAAAACCAAGGATACAAGAGACTGAGCTGTTGGCTGCTCCTCAGAGTCAGTCTGTAGCTTGATATCACCCAGTCCTAGGCAAAAAAAAAAGGAAGTTGTCTCCCAAAATGCATTACAAACACTCTCTCTGGTACAGTGTCCATGGGCATAAAGCAGCAACTCCAGGGCTGTCCCTTTTTTGTCACAGAGAGCAGAATCTCTGGGAATTTAGGTGGAGACTGTGGGGAAAAATTCCCAGATTGGGGCATTTTGGGAAGCTGAAGGTGAAAAACATTGCAGTTAGGACTGGAAAAAAGCTCCACTGAGCTCTTTCAGAACTGTGCCCTTCCCCTGGTGGCCTCTGCCAAGGGGACAAAGAGACCTCAATGAGGAAAGGTCTCAATGAGAAAAGGTCTCAATGAGAAACATCTGAGACCCTCCTGCAGTGACCTGGCTGGCCAAACTCTGTCCTGTGCCTCAGATAAAGGACCTGGGGCTGGAGAAACACAGGGTGAAGGAGGAGAAGGTGATGCCCTCACCAGCCTCTGTACCTGCCCTGGTCCTGCTGGGTGTCACCTGTGTCACCCTCTTGTCCCTGCAGGGAGAATCCTTGCACCAAAGCCCCTCACCCAGAGGCTCACACGGAGGAAAGGGGGTTTGGATGCCTGGTTTCTGATGGTTTTTAGGGAAGGTCCTTGCCCCTCTGTGCCCTACATTTGGGCAGGTGAGGGTGGCAGTGGA
>WEIU01000714.1:568459-589818 GCA_013389925.1 Aegithalos caudatus | reverse complement strand
AAAAAAATAAAAATATAGCAGAATTCCTTCAATCTGGAGCTTTCATCCTGGCTTGAAAGAGAAGGATCAGCCCCTTTTCTCTGCTGTCCCTCAGGAGCTGCAAACCCCCCGAGCCCCCAGCCCATCCCCTGCAGCTGCGGGATTTGGGATAACTGCGGTGGAGGGTTCCCTCTGCTGGCATGAAAACCCCACGGCTCCGTGCCCAAGGAGGGTTTCAGCGCAGGGAAACGTCTGTTTAGGAGAATCAGAGAGTCCCTGACCTTTTCCAAGTGTCAGGGCCTGATTTATTCCCAGGGAAGTTTCCATTCCCCCAGCACTGAAGCTCCTGATCCTTTCCCCGTGGCTCTCCAGAGCTGCCCATCCCAAATAATTCCTGCCTGTTTCTGTCTGGTTTAGCAATGCTGCTCTCCTCCTCACTCACCACAAATCCCACCTGTGCAAGGAGGACACAGGTGACCAAAACCAAAATACAACATCCTCTGTGTGAGGCTGGAATTCAGGTGTGGACATCCCTGGGAGCAGTTGGGGATAACCAGGAGGGCCACAGGCAGTGGATATCCAGGACCTGACCATCCTGCCAGGGATGAGGGATGCTGCCCTGTTGTTCTTCATGCCACAATCCCTCTGTGGGGGTTTCAGGAAAGGAAAAGGTGATGCAAAGGGAACCTATCAGCTTCTCTAGGAAATGCTGATAAAGAAAAGAGGGATTGAAAAAGAGATAAAAGTGAGTGGTTTAACTTCACTGAAAGGTGTTTAACTAGCCCAAGCACAAGGTCTTAGAGGTCAGGACACGGAACAACCAACACAAATAAAGGGAAAACTCCACCCCTGTGATTGCACCCCACTGCCTCTGCTCCATCCTTTGTCCCACACATGAGCACCTAGCTCTCTCCTCCCCTCTTCCAACCTCTGTCTTTATTATTATCAAAGTGAAATTTATGAAGAGCTCGAGGCACTGGCGATTTCCTGGATTTCAATATAACTTCTTGCAATCTTAAGTGAACAGCTTGGTTGCTTCTGCCTGTCAGGGAATTTAAATTGCAAATTGAACAGTGAAATGCAGCAGCCAAGGGTCTGTGTCAGTGACTTTGGAGAGCAGAGATATCACTTAGCAACTGGAGGCAGAGAGGGATGGAGGCCGAGGTAAACAGTGAAGGATCTGGATTTTGGGATCCCCCTTGCCTTTGGGATGCCAGAAGAAATAACTCCTTAGTGAGCTGGGGGTGTGACTTGTGAAGGAAACACCAGGATCCAGGGTGTGCTCAGCCTGGCAGCTTGCAAGGGGAGCTATTTTCTTTGTGAGCACCACCTCCAGCAGGTGACAGAAAAGCCAGGGCTGGGCTGTCCCCAGAGAAGCAGTGAAATGGCCAGAGCTGGCAGCCACTGGATGAAATTTCCAGTTTCAGCTGGAAATAAGGGCAAAAATCTTCACAATTTGGCCAAGCAGCAGCACTGGGGCTCACACAGGTGATGCAAACTCTACATGAGAAATATTTTGCCATTTGTGGGTGAGGAATGTCCCAGCTTTAAAGGTGGCCCTGCTTTGAGCTGGAGGTTAGACCAGACACCTCTAGAGGTCCCTTTCAACCTGTGCTATTCAACAATGACATCCAATGTCTCTTTTTCTTTTTTTTTTTTAATTAAAGATGTTAAAAACTGACTTCCATACTGCCAGGAATTATAACAGAAATGAATCCTGAGGAATCACTCAAGCCCCCCCTGCTCCTGGCAGGTTCAGGGGCATCCAAAACTGTGCTGTCACCTCTTTATTGAGGCTTTTCTTGCAGGGAGGGACATTGCACATCCCCCATGGATATTCTGCTCCTATCTGTGTTGTTAGAAAATGTTTTCCAATGTTAATCTTGACTAAATGAGCTTCAGCAGACTTTCAACCCACTGGCTTGAAATTACTGCTTAAAAACACAAACCTTCAATGCAGCCACCATTTAAAGGCACAGCAAACTCTAATATCCTGCAGCAGTGGATTCCACCAGCCTGCTGTGCTCTGAATTAAAATTAATAATGGATCTTAATGGAGAATACAACAGGCTAAAAGGGAAGGGATTCTCCTTGTCTCTTCTCTCTGATCACAACCCCTGAAACCTGCATGGAGAAATCATCATTCACATCCACCTCATGCTAAACATCTCTGATAAGCAGAAACAGAGCTCTGTGGCTTGGTGAACCTTGTCCAACACCCTGTGATCATGGACATCTTTCCTGCAGAAATTCCACAGGTGAGATTTGCCAGAGTGATTTCCCTGTAGGACCTGCTGAAGGAGAGAAATAGGCATTTTCCAGGAGCTGTTCACCTCCTCCTTTCCATGGATCTATTCCCAGCTGAGTTGAATTGCTCCATAATAGTGGTTTGGTTTTTTTTTCCTTCCTACATAGGGATAAAGAAGGAGGAAGGTGCTTGCAGTGCTTATTTCCAAAAAAGCTTTAGGAAAATGCACCCCAGGCCATATATCCCACACAGGGAAGTGACCACATCACTGTGGGTCTGGAAGCTGTAGGAAGTCACAGGAAAAGGCCTGGTAAAGAAACTGGAGCTAATGGAAAATAGTATGTTGTGGGAAATGCTACAATCAACAGGGAGGATTTGTTTCATTGTGGTTGTGCTGAAGCAATTCCTTGGTGCTCTCTTTGGGGGACTACTCTTAGTGCCAGAACAAGTGTTCCTGAGGAGAACAGGTCCAGGAAACCTTGGCAAGGATTTTTTTGGTGAGAATCAAAGGCCAACAGCCACTAAATCGTAGAATTATAGAATTGCTTGGGTAAGAAAGTGACTTAAAGATCACCTGGTTCCACAATGGGCAGGGGTGCCACCTACTAGATGCACACCCAGGGCTATTCAGGGAGTATTTCCTGCATTTCTCCAGTGTCCCAGGATAGTGCTCTAACCCCAGTTTATCTCTCCCATTGTAAAAAATCAGTTGTGACTTAGAAGGAACAGGGATATTTCTCTGTCCATCCCTCACCCCCATGGGTACAGCACTTTTTGCTGCCTGGCCACAAATGCTGGCATGGATTCAGCTGTAGGAAGCAGAAAGTCTCACCCCAGAACCAACTGCAATTTCCCAGTCAGTGCTAAATTCCCTTAAATCCCACACTTCCCCTGGAAGGGTGTTGACATTTACTCAGCTGCTTGTCAAATGTCTGGAGATGTGAACGTCTCCAACAAGAGCTGTTGTCATGAAGGGAGCACAAAGACAGGTACTTAGCATGATTTGGGGAGAGGTGTCTGGTGAGAGGGTGTTTTGTGTGTGCCTGCCTCTCCCAAGGGAACAGTTGGTGCCAGGGTAGCACATCAGATGGCAGAGGAGTTTTGTGGGATAAGCAGAGAACACTTGGATGTGGGAGATTGGGCAGAGATGTGGAAAATTCCCTGTCTCTGTCATTTCGTTTCCTTTCATGAAAAAAAAGGACTTGACAGGAGGTTGTAGGCAGGTGGGTCTGGTTCCTTTCTCCCAGGTAACCTGACAAAAGGATGAGAGGAAACAGCCTCCACCAGGTAAGGTGGAGATTGGATATTAAGGAAAATTCTTTACTGGAAGGGTGATTAGGCATTGGAATAGGCTGCCCAGGGAAGTGGTGAAACCACCAGCCCTGGAAGGGTTCAGAAAACACATGGATGTGTTCCCTGGGGATGTGGTTCAGTGGTGGCCTTGGCAGTGCTGTTTAAGGGCTGGAGTCAGTGACCTTAGGGAGTTTTCCCAACCAGTGATCCTGTGAAACATTAGTGACACCCAGGTTTGGCTCCCCCAGCATTCAGGTGCCAATCACAGCTCCTGAAATTGGGGAGAAACAGGAGTTTCCAGGAACCAACATCTTTTCTGTTCCTGGATGAGCTGAGCTCTTTGCTCCTGGTGTAACCCTTAGGAGCTAATTAATCTTTGTGCCCTTCATTTCCCATGGTAAGAACACCATTCCTGTGATTTCTTTATTGAGCCTGGGCCTTGGGCTGTTTTTTATCCTCCATTAACATCTCCAGGTGAGACAGCTCTTAACACCATCCTTCACAAACCACCTGGATATGAATTATATCCCTGTCCCCAGGAATTCCACTCCTTAACCCTGACCCTTCAAGCCCCACAGCAGCCTGAGGGAAGTAGAACAACACCCCTAGGAAGCTTCAGAGATCCAAACTGTGTCCATGGAACATGTAGAGCCCCATGTCCACGTGTGTGGCATCACTGGGGAGGTTTGTGCAGGCATGGGAAGTGCTCTGTGCTTGGGCTGGAGTTTCAGAGCCTCGTGAATTTAAAAATTTAAATCCCCTACGTCTCATTTTCCAAGACCCAGCCTCTAACAGAGGGGCTCTTTCCCTGCAGGCTGAGGTTAATTGGCTTGTGCTTTTAAAAGGATAAAGCTGCAGAGGCTCGGAGTCAGGGCTGTTCTCCAGATTTCCATTATAATCTACATTGCAGGAAAATAGCTTTCCTGATCAAATCATCTGTCCTCTCTCAGAGCAGGGGATAAAGAGCTGGTGATGTGGGAAATCTGCAGAGGGGGAAATCTGCAGTGTCTCTGCACGACCTTGCTGGACAGAGGAGAAAGAAGAAGCAAAGATTTTTCTCTGCTGTGAGGAAATGTGGGAGAGGTGCACAGCAGCAGGGAGTAGAATTAGGAGAATTCCTGAGCTTGGTGTCATGCACCTGGTTCAAAAAAACAACAAAAAAAACCAACAAAAAACAGAGAGGAAAACAAGATGGTGCACGAGGCTGGGAATTCTCTGGGAAATGATGTGAGTTTTGGGAACAAGCCCAAAAAATGATTAAAACTTGTGGCACTCCTGGCTCTTGAAAACTGTCTGAACCTGGTCCAGGTCAAAGAGAGGTCTCAAACACCTGAGGGAGAAAGGAACCAAGAAGTGGCAGTGGGGCCTGCCCAGAGCCAGGACTGCTGTCTCAAGCCTGGAATATCCCCTTTCCTTTCAGGACTGGGGGATCTTTCACAAAAGCAGCAGCAGCCTGGAGGGAGACAAACCAAGAGTGAGGACAAGGACTGGGAAGAAGCACAAAGAGTTTTTCACCTCTTCATTCACCACCTGTGAAAAGGGAACAGCAAGATTCACTTCCCAGATTTGTCTGCTTCAAACTCTCAGTTTTGATCTTTTCTCTTTGATTTTTCAAACTCTTGACTTTGGTCAGTGCCCTGTTCTCCAGGCAGCCTTCATCCCAGCAGAAACTGCAGGGAAAGCTTTTTTCCCAGCCACACACCACCCTCCTGGTCCTTTTAGCTCCCATCTCTAGGAATTCCCACCAATGCACCTGGCCTTGCACACTCTGCACCCCAACATCCCTGTGGGTTCCCATCAGCACCTTCTACACAACAACTTTTATGGCACAAGAAGAAAATTCTCTCAGAGAGGTTCACCCAGCTCTCCTGAAAATTCCTCCTTCTAAATTTCTAAAAATCATATAAAGGAAATTTCTTCAGAAAACACCCAAAATCTCAAAGTCTGTGGTGAAATTCCTCATCTAACTGGGTTTTTCCAGGTCCCATTTCCCACAGAAAAAGAGGAATGACTGTCAGTCTCCAAGTGTATGAAGAAAACTGCATTACTCCATCCCCAATGTGGAGATGGCCTTGGAAAAGAGGAGGATTCTGTGCATTCCATGTGCAGAGGCCTGCAAAACTCAGGGTCAAGTTTATCTGGTGCACCTTCCCTTGAAGTTCTGAGGCCACCAGTTCAGACTCACTAGAAAATTGAGTTAAATATTGAATGTTCAGGGCTGGATGGGGCTCTGAGCAGCAGAATGTCCCTGCCCATGGCAGAGGGCTTGGAACAAGCTGATGATCTTTAAGATCCCATCCAAACCAAAACATTCCATGATTCTATTCCATGAAAAGGGACTCAGTTTTCCTTTCTCCTCTAGGTCCTACCTGGCACACACCCAACAGCCACATAAACCAAGCACCAAGACTGACAAAACTGTGCCAGGTACTTTAAGTGGACAGGGAATCCTCCCCTCCTGAGCATCCCACTCACCTACTGACCCCCAGAGCTGTCAGTCCCCTCCCCTCCGCTGCTCAGGGAGCTGCAATCCAAACCCCAGCTCCACCCCATCCTCCCCATCCATCCTGTAAACTGTGCTTAGGATTGGGAGGAAAAACAAATGTTGAGATTTCTCCCTCTCCCACAACTGAATATCCTCACTGCCCATAAAGCTTACAAGGTGTTTGTCACAGGGGTGATTTATATCAGAGAGGATGTTTACCTATGGTAAATCACAGCCTGCTTCTTTGTGTTCTCCTGAAATTTCAATTACTGAAAGTATTCTTTTATTTCTTGCTTTCCTGTATGTTTTTCTCATTTAGACAATGAGCACCACCGTTCAGGTTTGTTCCTGTGTGACTCAAGGTTTTATATGACCCTCATTTTGCCTCGATGCTTTATGCTCTGCCTGGGTGTATTTCTCTCTCTGTATTCCCATTTTCTGCTTTGAGCTATTTTATAACGTCTTGCTCCTGATGAAATTGCTGCTGCAGCTCCAGGTCAGGTTGCTTGAGTTCAGGAACAGGACTGTGAGCTTTATGAAAGGTTGCAGCTCTTTCCCCTCCACCATGCATCACTTTCTGACCTGAGCTGCCACGTTCCACCCCTGCTGGGAGAGGTGGTCAGGCCTCAAAAAGAGAATTTTGAGGGAGAGCACTGGCAGGGAAGTTTAAGGCTGGAGAAGTGTTTTGGTTACACTGTGGAGACTTGGCTGAAGAGACTTACAGAGCAAAGAACTGATGCAGATCCAAACCCCACCAGGGAAAGCTCTGCCTGTTCACTAGGACTGATGCAGAATCCATGGCAAACAGAATAATCCTTTTATCAGTTTCCTAACTTGTAAAACTTCTTCATTCTCCTGGCTGAGCAAGCTTAATAACCACATCTGGGCCCTAGGTCAGCTGTAAAATCAAGAGTCTCACCTGCCTGGCATGGACCCTGAGATCAGCTCAGCTGCTTGGAGCATGGTGCTGATCATGCCAGGACTGGGGGTTACATCCCTGTGTGGTCCATTCACTCCAGAGCTGGACTTGATGATCCTTGTGGGTCCCTTCCAACTCAGAATATCCTATAATTCCATATCCAAGCCCAGCCTGATTGGTACCTAAGTGTCACTTTCTCTTTCTTAGTCCTTCTGGCATTTTTCAGGGGCTCTGCCATCAGAGCTCTCCACCCTCACACCCGTTTTTACATGGTTTGCATGCATCTTTTGAAAATTAAAACAAAACCAAACCCAAACCCCTATTATTTTGGCCAAGAAATCAATTTGTTCTAATTATTGTGGTGCTTAACAATCCCTACTCTGTTTTGGAGCATAGCTCTGACCATAGCACATCTTGGCCCCTTGCCTGCAGTTATTGTTGTCTGAGATAATGTTTATGATTGAGTTCAGCGAGTTGTGCATTTCCTTATCTTTCCACATGTCTGTGAATGCCAGTATTTGGAGTCAATCCAGCAGAATCCCAGGATGATTTTTCAGAGACAAGCCAACAAGAGAATATGAAAAGGGAAAATGTGATGGCAAGGGAGAGAATATGAAATTTCTTCTACAGATGCACCGTGTTTGATAAACCGTGGGCAATGCAAGCTCTGAATTGTGAGGTCCAGAAAGGACCTAAACAAGACACTGGGACACAATGGGAAATCTCCTTGTCCTGCTGTGTCCTCTCCACAAACACAGAAGAGTAGAAAAAAAGCTCTGTAAAAGAAACTTAATATTAATGAAGCCAATTATTGCAATACGGTTGGATTGCTCATCAATTCTAGAATATTGAAGTCATTTTGGAGGCAAAAACATCAGTGGTTGTGGTTCTTTGAGCTGTTGTGCAAACTTCAGGATATCCTTAAATGATGTTCCCTATTCCATCAGCCAAGTGGGAATTTCAGTAGAGACTGAGCAGGAATATTTGGAATCACCACGTGCAAAGTGTTTTGAGATCCTGGTGTGAAGGAAATGGAAGATGAGCAAAGCATCTTCCTCACTAAACTCCTTAGCCATGGTAATTCTACACGGTCATCATTCACAGGAAGAATGTTTTATTTGGGAAGGAATAATCACATCTTGCTGCCAAAACATGAAATCCAATTATGCTGTGAACTAAAGGCTGTTTTAAAGGGTTTATAATTTCTCAGCTTTATCCTCATCAGGATATAAAGTGGGTTTTCTTCCCTTCTTTCCTTCATTTTTAAAAGGGCTTGGTCCCTTCTTTGCCCATTTCCATCTTCCCTGAGTGCCAAATTTCCCTTCTCTGTGGCAGAGTTAACAGTTGGACTTTGCTTGGGATTTTGCCTCACACCTTCAGTATTTCCCCCAAAAAATCAAGGTAAACACATGAGCACTGCTCTGGTTTTGTTGTTTCCCACTGAATATGAAATGCAAAACCATGGGAGTGTTGACACTGGGGGTTTCTGCCCGTTTCATCCTCTTGGACAGACTTTGTGGCTAAACTTTGGATCCAGTCCCTGCAAAATATCCACCCATGGAAAAATACTTTCTTAAAGCTGTCATTTAAAGAAGTGGTGCTCTTTTCCTTTCCTTTCCTTTCCTTTCCTTTCCTTTCCTTTCCTTTCCTTTCCTTTCCTTTCCTTTCCTTTCCTTTCCTTTCCTTTCCTTTCCTTTCCTTTCCTTTCCCTTTTCTATCTCCTTCTGTCTTGAACAATAAATAAAGTAGCTCCCTAAGAATGGAAATTTTGTGTTTATGGTGTGTCAAACTCCTTTCTATCCACAACTTTAGAACAGAAGGACTAAAGACTCATCAAGACTGAGAATTTAAAGGCAGAAGAGTGGGGTTTCTTCCTGTTGCTGCCACAGTTTTATTAAAAACACAACTTTGGGAAACATATAAAGTTGCTCCTTGAGGTGAGACAAGAAGGGAGATGGGGTTAGGGTGGGAATTGGTAAAATTCTGCTGCTCTAGAGAAGGATTTGTCATACATGAGAGGAAAGAATCTCGTCAGAAAGTGTTGTTTTAAAGAGTGGCTCAGGATAAGAAAGTGTCTTGGTGGCATTGGTGTTTTTAGAGAGGTTGGCAAGGAGGTGTTGGCAGTGGTAGGGCTGCCATCCTCGAGGAGCTGAATAAATGCATTCGCCAGGAACTAATTAGGTGGAAATGACCCTGCCTCGCTGTCTTTCCACCTCTTTACAGCCCTAATTTCCAGTGACTGAGGAAGTCCCTTGCTGGGTTAAGTCTCCCTCTATTAAACCTTGTCTGTGTGGGTTGTAAATCCTCTCAACCAGGCTGAGCCTAAGCTCAGGACTGCAGTGGAATGTCACAGCCAGACCTAATTCCAGTTCCAGGCAGCTGCAGGAGACCCCAAATCCAGCCCTGTCAGCAGGGACTGGGCTGGACATTTGTCCAAATGTCCACAATTTGACATTTGACACCTGCCTTTTCCCTCTGAATGAAATGTAGAGCTCCTGACCCCCAGACTGGGCTCCAAACCCAGTGCTCAAAGACCCCAGCACCGCTGAAGACACTCCAGTGCCTTCAGTTATAGAAACCTCTGGCTTCTCCTGCTCCTGCAGTAGCCCAGTCTGAATCCCATGACAATTGGAAAGCTCAAGATGGATGAGCTCCTTGCCTTTCCTCCCTGATTCCTTGATTCATTAGTTAATGTCTGAAAAGCACTTTGGAGCTCAAGAGTGTTAAGTGCTATTATTATTAGAGACCTTTCATATGAATGTTGATTGAAAAAGATAATTGTTACCTTTCTACCTTTCATTCCTTGTTTTAATTTTTTTAGAATTTTTTTGTTCACATTTTTATTAAAGAGAACAGGAACTGGCTTCCCCAAGAAGTGGAAAGGAAGAGCTGGATGTGCTACTGACACAGGAGATGATGGAGGGCACTAAGAATGGAAAAAAAAAAATGGAAAACAGGATGGGGTTGGCTTCCCTCTACAAATATCCAGAGGACATAATAGAATTTATGGAACAGGGCTTCTACTGTTTGCACATGCCAGGCCTTTTCAGTTCATCTTACATGAAAGAGAAGGAATGATTTGGTCGTGTTCTGGCAGGTTCAGCTGCCCTCTCACAGGGTTTGTGTCACTGGGGTGTCCCATCTGGCACTCAGCAGGGAATGGATGTGTTGGATGTCCTGTTCCCTGCCAGGCAGCCCTGCATGGATGTCTCCCAAACCCCAGCTCCACAGAACCAGACATCTTTATCAAACCAAGTCAGAAATGGTTGATGTTGCACCTACTTCAAAGTTAAAGTCAGCATTGAAGTGTTTCTTTGTTTGTCCCCTTGCTCCTTTGGTCCTCAGGCCAACAGATAAAAATCAGGGCAGGGGCCAAAAGACTCTGCAGGCTCCAAATCCATGGATATTTCTGAGCCTGGCTGGGTGAGACCCTTAGGGAACCAAATTTAACTCTGTCATCCCACAGACCTCTTAAAGTCTTTTATATCCTGATTTTTTTCTGTGATTCTTAGCTCAGGAAGACAAACTGGACCTCTGGGTATCCATCCCTTCCCAGTGGCTGTAAAGGGAGACAAGTGAAGGGCTGATTCAGACAGAGGCACCTACACCAGAGACCTGTGAAGTTGGGGGCTCATTATCATGCAACCAAGTTTGAATGTTTTTTTACAGCTGTAAATCAGGACAGGGAGAGTGGAAGTAGGAGAGTGGGAAGCAGGGCTTGCTACCAGGGATGGTTGAATCACCCCCAGGAGGTCTTTCTCCACCAAGAGTAGGTGGAGTTTGGATAAATAGAATAAAGTCCTATTTTTGTATAAAGAAAAAGAAGGAAAATAATCCATCCACTGTCTTCTGCCTCTAGGAAGTTTTGCCATGATGGGTTTGAAGGAACTGAAGGATCTAACTTGAAGCTGTAGGCAGAAAATCCTGCGTTTGCTTGAGTTGGATGTGTCCAGTGCTTCCCTGACCTTCCTGGATGCACAAATGACTGTCCTGACCCACCTGAACTCATGGGAAGGTGAACTCTGAGACCTGGAACATGCTCAGCCATGGAAGAAAAGCAGATACCCCCTGGAGATCTGCAGCTGGAAATCCCCATCCCACTGAAGGAAAGATAAAAGGTCCTCCAGGGCACAATCCAGTTCCAGTTCAGCACACTGGGAACGAGCCTGACTGCCCAGGTTCAGTTGCATCCATCTCTTGTCTGACTCCACACCATCATCTTTGTCATCCCACATGGGGTTTCCATGGAAAGAAGCAGAAGAAATTTACTCAAACAGAGGCCACAATGCTCTTTGCACAGGTTCTCATTCCATGGGGACCAAGACTCTCAGCCAGTCCCAGTCTCCTGAGAGGGGCAGGAAGATTTGTTCTGGGACCATGGGGACAGGCAGGGCTCACCTGGCTCTAGGACAGGTGGGACCAACCACAGGCATGGTGCAAAACTGGTGTTTAAACAGAGGCAAAGTCACTTTTACCCTGGATCCCCCACAGCAGCACTGCCCTCCCTTTTTCCAGCTTGGTTTCCCTCTCTGATGGCTCCACCAGGTTGGAATTCACCTTTCTGTCTCCCAAAAAACAAAGAGGAAAAACCTGTTTCACTTCCCTTTGATTGTCCCTGCCCAGCTCCTTTCACTTTGGGTTAATGGGACCCAGAGATGCTCATTTTGCACAGCTGTGGAGTAAAATCAGTTACAGCAAAGATACTGCTCTCACAAAATAAATTTGCCAAACTGCTATTGCCCTATCTTCCCATTTTTATCGAGCTGGGGTTGCATTAACATTAATGAGATGTTAAAGGAGAAGGGGAAAAAAAAAAAAAAAAAAGGAAGAAAGAATGAAAGAAAGTCTTCCTGAGCAAATAATAACTACTCAGTCATAATTCAGAGGAAAATTATGGCTCTGTTACAAGTTTGAAACTTTCCACTGTATTTCACTCCTGCTTTTGCTAAATTATGTGCAAATGATGGAAGTCCATACATACACATGAATGTGCTTTGCAAAGTTGAGATGTTTTCTTTGCCTGGAAATTATTTCCTCTTCCAGTGACTCTATTCTTGTTTCTTTCTCCTGTTCTTTTTCTGTCCATGCAGTTCAGATGAGGGGAAATTCCTCTTTCATCCAAGGTCCAGCCTTGTTTAACTGGGACAAAGAACTCATTTTATGACTCAGTGAAGGGACATCAACAGATATTCCTGGACCACAGAAGAATAATCCCAGAAATCTCACTGCATTGTGATTTTTGTTGAGATTGGAAAATGGCAACACCACTATCAATTTTTCTTCTCTGCATCATGGGGTTGTCATTCTGGCCCAGAAAAGCTTTGGTTTATTTTCAGTCTATATGGCTATTTTCCTGCTGTCCTCCAGTTCTAAATCACCTGCAAAATACAGAGTGAAGCAGTCAAAGCTACAGGTGCAAAGAGAAAATTGTAAGTTGCTTTGGACTTCCTTGATAAAGAGTTTTAGGGGGATTTATTCTGGGGTTGTGGATGGGCTCAGCTTGTGCACATCACACCAGGGACCTGACAAAGTGTTCTGAGAGTGGGCAAAGGTAATTCCCACCTTTCCTGCTTCAGAAAAACTCACTGACAGCACCTGATCTGAAGGAGAACTGCTGAGACAGACACCTCAATGATGTGTCTGTGCTTGTTTCTGTAAAAACATCAGTATCTTGTTGGGCTGCTCAAAAACACGCTGAGCTATATAGAGGGAGACTAAAAGAGTCCAAGCTGGGATTTCCCCTTCTCCCAGGAAAAGAAAAACAAAACAAACCCAGAAAACCTCATGGCAAAGTCTTTCTCAGGGAAATCAGTTTGCTCTATTCTCCTGGGACAAGGAAAACCTCAACACAACATCTCCCTTTCATCCAGCTTGTGGTCTTTGCTTACCTTTACCTGCCAAGTTTTCCATGTGTTTTTGGAGGCCAGGGAATATGGAAATACCTCAGGAACACTCATCCTTTGCTGACGGCAAAACAGAGCAGCCCCAGATCAGAGATGTGCCCTGCATTTACCCCCAGGAGTTGAAGAAACACTTCCAATCCATACAACCCATGGCTCACCAGGAGACAGATGTGCATCTTTGTTTGGGAAAATCACACATTGATCACGTTCCACAGTAATAATTCCCCTGCTTGGTCTTCTGCAACCCACAGAACCTATCTGTAAATGTGAATAGCCACTGACTCGGGGTGCTGCATGGAGCACATGATGCTCTGGACCTGCTTGAAATATTATTTAAGTTCTGAGAAACCAATCTGGGTTTCCTTGTGAAAGCTGAACTTTAGCCCACGATGCCTTCCTGAACTTTGGCCACAGATTTGGGCTGAACTGAGCCTCAAGGCTCCTCAAAAAGTCTGGAATTTGCTGCTGCAAATGAAGCTGACTGAAAACACGATCCTGTTCTACCTCGTTTTATACAAACCATCTTTTCTTTTCATTTATCCAAAGCCTCCGTTTGAAATCTCTAGCCAGATCCACTCCAGACCAGAGGCCACGGGGTTCATTCTCAACTTCTTCATTTTTTAATAAACTTCTCAGTGAGCCTCACCTCTGTTTCAAAGCTGGCTACACCATCCCTGAGCCCTGGGGCTTTGCAGAGCTTTGGCTTTCCAAATGAAAGCCTAATGCTGGCTCATTGTTCCACAACCCCTGCTCCAGCCTGACCTAAGCCCCAAAGCCTAGCATGCAAGGCAGTGTCAGGATTACTCCCGCGTTTGGCAGGGAAAACACATCGGAAAAGAACAATTAACACTTTGTTAATGTGCCAAGGAACAGACTGATCTGCGTGCTGGCCAAAGGCAACAGAGCAACTGCTGTTTACCTTGATGTGCCTGTGCTGCTGTGGGAGCAGTTCTGATAGCAGAGTTTGGTCCCAGCCTTAAAGCACAATGACAGATGAGAGGTCCTCCTCTAATTTCCCATCCTCTCCATTAGCAGGGAATGCGGATAAAGCCAGCAGCAGAACCCCGCAGTCCCGGCTCCTACCTGGCAGATAATAATGCAAATTACAGCGACCAAAGTGGCGAAAATCCTCGGAGGGGAAAGAGATGAATGGGGCTGATCTGGGCTCGGTGGGACAGCACCAAATGCCACTCCCAAGGGAGGCTCAGGTTGTGCTCGCATCTCTGCTGCTTTCACCGGTCATTAACATTCATTCCCATCTGGGATTGCAGGCTGCCGTGGGAGCCCTGGGATGCTGCTGTCACCAAATGTGACACAATACCTCATCAGAGAATAAAGGAGTTTTTGCAAGTCTCTCTATAAACTATTTCTCCCTTCGTGCTCTGCATCCTGTGTCTGGCTGGGAGAGTTGAAAGGAGTCTGATACTTAGGGCAGATCCCAGATTAGGGTCAGCAGATGTCTCTGCACCAGCATCCTGCATCCCACTTCACACCAGCACCCTGCTGCCTGTCCCTCCCATTAAACCTTCCTTCATCTGGAAAATTTAACACCAAACAGGGGATTTTCAATTCAGATCAACCCCATTTCCTTGCTGCCTCCCTTTATACCCCAGACTGTTGCTTTCCTGCCACCCTGGGATTGTTCCCCCCAAGGGATGATGTGCCTCTGGATAATTGAGTGATTCCTGAGGGAAGAGAGAGGGGCCAGTCCCCTCCTGCTGACTCCGTGGTTGGGATCTCACTGCCCACAGCAGGAATTGCTGCCTTTGCTCCTCTGGTTTTTCATTTTGGCTCAGGCCCTGCCTGCCAAACCCCCGAGCTGAGGGGAGGCAGTGATTGATCAGGGGAAATTTCGCCAGCAAAGACGCAGATCCTACAGCCTTCACTCAAGATGGAATGGAAGTCAGCAGGATAATAAAGATGGATGGGTGGATAGACAGACGGACAGATATGGAGATAGACAGATGGATGGATGATAGCTTGAATCCTGTGTGTTAAAATTGTGGACGATCTGTCACCCAGCCTCCCTTCCCTTTTTTATCCCTCCCCTTCCTTAAATTACGCCTATTTCTCTGGTGAAATTTATTACAACGTAAGAAATAATGACTTTTTAAAGATATTTTTTACTTTTTATGCAGAGGTGTGAGGGCTCCCTGAAAACAAATGGATGAAGATGTGAAAGCTTATTGGATTGTCACGTCGGATACATTATCCCCAGGGCTCTGAATGAAGAATTAGACCATGGAGATCTTATTTGACATTAGATGTTTCAATTTCTCCAAGAACATTAGGCATGTTGGATTCAGCAGTGAATTCAATAATAAACAACAAGCGTTGACCCTCCCCCCCGTCCCCTTTTTACCCCTTAGCATTTTAAGTCCGAGACATGCTATTAAGATTTATTTTACATTTTTATTATTGTGCTCACAAGGAAAGGGAGATCATATTTGCATAACTCATTTTTATACAAACCTCTCTGTATTACTTACAGCTGCCAATTCTCTCCCCCCACCCCTTTAATATATGTGTTTATGTGGCAGTAAAACAATGACATTGGAACAACAACACACTGGGAATTATTTACTCCATCCCTGCAGGTATTGCTGTCTATTTATTAACCCCTGGGAATTATTTTGATGGAAATCCCTTTGGATAATGCTCATCAAGAGGCTGAGGTTGTGCAGCCTGTTCCCAGGGACAAGGCAGGAGTTTGACATCAGCTCCTCTCGGGGTGGTCAGTGAGTGGCCACCTGGCCAAGGAGGCATTTGGGTATTTTTAGGGCTGGGTCTGGCTGGGATCACCTTGCTGGGTGCAGGATGAGTGCTGGGACAGGTTCCCTAGGGTGCTGAATGTGGGGATGGGTGCTGGCTCGCCCAGCACGGTGCAGAATTCAGAGTTTTCCCCAGGGATTTCTCCATATCCTCTGGACCAGACCACCACAACCCCACACACTGCCCTGCTCAGCCTCACCAGACACAAATCCAGGTTCTCCACATCACCTCAGCTCCCAAGAGCTGCTCAGACCTTCCCTTCTCAGACTGTTTTGCCATCTGGGAGCTCTCCTGGTCCTTTCCCAAGGGAGATTCCCAGTCCCCCAAACACACCCAGGGAGCTGCACCCCAAACCACCTCTTTTCTCTGTATTTTCACACTCTGCACTCACTGGTGGTGCTGGTTGAAGGTGGTTGTCATGGAAACTCCCTTTTCTCTTTCTGCTAATTCTGCAGGATTTCTTTCTACAGCATCGATCTGTGAACGTGCCTCCTTTTCTTGCTCGCCCTTTAAAATAACAGCTATTGGGAATATTTGAGGAATGGGAAATTTGCCAGGCTAGGGGGGCTTCTTGGAGTGGTTGATATTGAAATTATATCCACATCCAATAGCTGCACCCTCCAGCTGCTTTTCAAAGGCAGCCCAAGAAGTCTCAAGGAGGAAGAATTTCCCAACTAAAAGGTTTTTAACCTCAGCCCAGTTGGAGCAGTGATGGGTTCTGCCCCTCAGGCCTGTCCAGCCTACAGAAATTCCCACTCTTTTTCTCCTTCACAGCCTAGTCCTCCTCTGAGTCCTAAATTCATGGCATTTTTGACACCCTGGCACAGCACCTCCCACATTTTAGTTATGGAGAAACCAAACTCAGCGTTCAGTTTTTCACTTTACCATTGCTCCACTCATTTGGGAAGAGGCTTCAGCTTCTCTGTAATACTCAGAATAAAATCTGTGATTCACTTTATTATCTGCTATTTTAGATACCTTCTTTTACCCTCTAAAACACCTTTCCTGATGGTTTCCAGGGTCTTTGTCTGGTTGTGAGTATGAAGACAGGGTGTGTCTGGTGAGGAGGGATAGCTCTTTTTGACAAATGATCAACTAAATTCACAGAAATTTCCAGGAAAACAAAAATTAAAAAGAGCATCAGGTTTTAGACCTTTCTTTCTTGAAAGACTCACAGGTGAGGGATTCCCCCCCAAAGCAGGAGAATCGTGTTATTAAATTATTCCATCAGGGGCGTGGCAGATGGATCTGGATTTCTTTCCTAGAGGCAATTTAATCTTAAAATCTCTCTCCATATTGTTTCTCTTTCCTAAAGACATGGGTGGCCATTTTCAGGCTGCCATCGGAGTCCCCTAAGGTGAACAGAGATATTTTCTGTGGTGTTTGAGGTCAGGGGACCAATGAGGAGCAGGGACTAGCTGCACTCCAACACGCTGGATTTAATGACACTTCCATCAGGGGAGGTTCCCCAGAGTGTTCCTCACATCTCTCCTGAAATCAGATTGAAAATTTATTCACCCAGCCAGGGATTTATCTCACCTACCCTCTCCTATTCCAGTGCAGGCATCACCCTCTGAGCCAGCTGTCTGGATGCTGTTTATAATCAGGGGAGAGAGATGGGCACTTCCAGGATGAGATTTGTCTGCCCTGCTTTCGACAGCTCTGTCTCCACATGAGATGCTCTGAGCACCAGCAGGGCACGTTTCTCTCCAAGAGTGATAAAAAGGCTTAGCAATGCTGTCAAAATCCTGTTATGGGACAAAGGGAAGACCATCTATCCCAGCTAAAAATTTATTCTTAAACCAATAAGTGTTTTAACAGCCTGACAGTTTGAGTTACTCGATTAGTACAATAAAATTTCATTAATGGTGCTGTTAAAACTGCTATACAGAGACTTCCCTGCCTTCCCAGTGTCCAACCCCCATCTCCTGCTTGCCCTGCCACTGTTCCTCTCCATCCCCAAGACAGATCCAATGTTTCTCCATGGAAAAGGAGGAGGGGGGATTAAAAGCCATCACCACCCTGAGCTCTTCCCTGGCAGGGATGTGATGACCATGTTGGGGTTTTGGTTCATTGTTACCTCCACACCCAAGAAAATGTTTCCAAATAGGGAAAAGGGTTTCAGTTTCACCTCAGAATTTTTAAGGGAAAAACAGAAGAAACTTCTGTGTTTTCTTCACCATAATTGTCCCAGTGCCAGCACAGGGGCACTGCTTGGATATTTGGGATGTTTCTCAGAACCTGTAGCTGTTTTTGTTGGGCAGTAAACCAAAAGACCCTCCTAAAATATTAAATACACAAGAAAGAGCACAGAGGTGCTCAGGGCTTTTGGGGGTGCCTTAGCCACGTGTAAAGGAGCTTCCCTGCACCTGTGCACAGCTTTTGTTTTTGTTTTGTATAGTTTGTTACTTTCTCTTTAATTAAAACCTTTTGATTTTCACAATCCACCTGATGAGCTGGCTCACAAGTTATTTTTAAGCCATTTCTGAGAAGTTGCAGGTCAGCCCTCAGAGCCTGATGAGCCCTCTTGGAGCTGATAACACACTGGCCCCAGCAGAATTTAATCAGGATTTCTTCTCAGTCTTGGTTTGTCCATCCCCCTGTCCCCACCAGGGCTGGTTTTTCCTGGGCAGTGGCCATGGGGGTGTCCCCAGTGCTGAGCTCAGGCACAAGGTCCTTATTCAGGGGATATTTGTGGTCACAGGGACACCCAGCTCTGGTCACAGCAAATTTAGAGACACCCTGAGCTCCCCCAGGGTCAGATCAGCTCAAAGCTTTCCACAATCAGTGGCTGAAATCACAGCTGGGCTGTAAAGGAGAACACAGAGAGATGTCCCAGGGTGTGTATCCAGTGTTTTTCCCAGTGGCATTAACCACAGGGCACTGACCTCTTCTTGTTCATGGCCACCGTTCCATTCCCTCCACGGCATCTCCAGCCTAAAACGTGCCCCAGCTATTTCTTCTCCATTTTTTTTCCCCCCCCACTGAGTCATGAAATAAATGAGGTTTAAATCAGGTTTCAAGTGACCCGTGGCAGCCTTTGCTCCAACCCCCTCAGGGTCAATAGAGAAAGTTCTCATGTCAGAGTTAGATGAAGTTGCTCTGCAACAGAAGCATTTCTGTGGAAAACCTCTCCAGCTTGATACTAATGGTGAAATAAGAAATATCTGCTCTATTTCTAAAGTTGATTCTCAACCCCTTTACACTCAGCAACTGTTACAAGGAGAGGCTTCAGACACCCTGAGCATTTATCTCCTGGCACAAAAGAGAGGTCAGAATCCAGTGTTAGCTCCACTTATCTGTCACCAGCATTGATGGGAAGCCTCCTATTCCCCCAGCACACGGAATTGCATTTCGTGGACATGGGATTTTTAGAAACTATTAATGCTGGAGTTTGATCCTACCTTGTTTCAGAGCATGTAGAGATGTGCCTTCAGCTTTGAAGGGAAAAGGAGAAGGCACTTAATCAATAGCCAAGTGAGTGATAAGCACATAAAAAAGATGAGCTTGGCCAGCCTGTATAATCATCAGCAGGACCAGATGGGAAATGTATTATTCAGGAAGAAAGATGACCATGGTGGGGATGGTTTTTATGAGGGTCAAGACTGCTTAAGGAGTAGTCAGTTATCACATGAAGCCTCTTACCTGGAGCATTCAGAGCTCTTTATTAGGCTGAGGAGGGAAATAGCAATGAATATTTTGGGCTGTGTCCTGGAGAGGAGAGAAACAGAATATTTTGACTTCCAGAATCTCCTGTCTGGAGCATAGAACAGGTCAGAAAAAAAGGTTATTTTCACTTCTAAAATCTCCTATCCAGAACACAGGGAAGGTCAGAAATAGGTTGTTTTAACTTCCAAAATCTCCTCTCCAGAGCACAGACACATAGAGGCCTGAAAAATAATGCAACAAGAGGGATTATTATTATTATTATTATTATTTCTCTCCCATGACAAACACTTTTACACTGATGCAGTGTTGCTACAGAACTGTACCCAAACAGGCTGAGATCTGTAACCTACTCCCAAAGAACCCAACACCAGCAGCTCCTTGCCAGCTTTAAACCTGCCTGACTTCAGCCTTGCAGCAGCTGTGCAGTGCAGAGTGAAGAGGGATGCTCAGGGCACACTTCCAGCTCCAGATGTGCTTCTTGAGGTGGTTACAACTCCCCAAGGCACCTGCAGCTCTCCATCACCTTCCTCCCTCTCCCTCCAGCTGATCAGCCCAAGTGCTGGTGTTGCTCCTTCCTGATTCCCCGTGTTTGATGAGAACTGGAGCAGCAGAAATGTACTTTGGGAAGTGTTTTTGGAGCAGCCTGGCTGGCTTTGGATATGACAGGCTGGGGAGCAGGATCACAGACAGCTGGGTGCAGCCAGTGCCTCTCAAATAGGGATGAGGTGATGACAGCCTCCAGCTGAGAGCATGGCAGAGGCAGGGCTCTCTGCAGACCACTCAGAGGGAATTAAATACTGCAGGGCTGTTTAACCAGCTCCCTTCTGTACCAAATCCATGTCATTAAAAAAAAAAAAAAAAATTAAAGTACGTAATCATTCCAATAGTCATAGTAAGAATCATAGGATTTTAGAATCATGGAATTGTTTGGGTTGGAAGTGAGCTTAAAGATCATCTCATTCTTCCTGTAAGCAGGGACATCTTCCACTATCCCAGGCTGCTCCAAGCCCTGTCCAGCCTGGCCTTGGACACTTCCAGGGATGGAGAATAAGAGCCAAGGACATTGATTTTCCTTCAGTATTTATTCACTGTGGTGGCTCTGCTCTTCTGAGGCAACAAGAAGGACTTTGAGATGCTGGAGTGCATCCAGAGGAGGCAACGAGGCTGGGGAGGGGCTGGGAACACAAACCCTGTCAGGAATGACTGAGGGAGCTGAGGTTGTTCAGCCTGGAGAAAAGGAGACTCAGGGCTGACCTTGTCACTCTCTACAACCTCATGAAAAGTGGCTGTGGGCAGCTGGGGTTGGTCTCTTTCTCCTGGCAGCACTGCCAGAACAAGATGACACAGCCTCAAGCTGCACCAAGAGAAATATAGGTTGGATATTAGGAAAAATGTTTTTACAGAAAGAATAATAAAGTATTGGAATGGCTGCCTGGGGAGGTGGTGGAGTCACCATCCCTGGATGTGTTTAAAGAAAGCCTGGATGTGGCACTGGGTGCCAAGGTTTAGGTGAGCTGTTAGGGCTGGGTTGGACTCAGTGATCTTGGAGGTCTCTTCCACCTCAGTGATTCTGTGATTTCTGTGATTCTGTGATTCTGTGATTCTGTGATTTCTGTGATTTCTGTGATTCTGTCCTTCTGTGTGTATCAGTTCTCTCCTAGCACACATGTCACAGTTGGTTCAGCACCAGAAAATTGTTATTCCAGAACCTAATCTGGACCAGGCTGAGCAACCTAGCCCCTTCAGGCCAATGGCTTTACCCCCTGGAAGGGACAAGGGCTGTGTGATAAAGCCACCCAAGTGTCCTCTCAAATCCAGGTGTTGTGTTCCAGATGTCATTCAAGGCCCAGAAAAGCCAAACAGAGCCCCTTGAATTACTCTTGGCTGGTCTCTCCCCACGGTGGAGTTTGTGGTGACAGAATTAATGTGGTTCTAAAGATAATTTGAAAGCATCAAGAGAGGGAAATTATCACATGAAAATGCAAATTGTGCCTTATCTGGGCTGTTCCATGGCTGCTATGATTCATCATCATTTCTTCATCTGTTTTTATTCTTTTCCAGGTGAGTTCTCAATTAAAAAAAAAAAAAAAA
>WEIU01000714.1:552970-568415 GCA_013389925.1 Aegithalos caudatus | reverse complement strand
AAAAAAAAAAGGAAGGGAAAGAAGGAGTAGTGGTAGAGAAGTGCTTCAATTGCCAGGAAAGATTTATGGCTCCTTTTATCTGAATGTGAAACATCCCTCAACAGGGCAGGAATATTAAACATTTCAAATCACCATCTATCACTCAGCCCTGTCTCTGATGGTGACCACACATTCCTCACACACAGCACAGGTATCTCTGCCTTGTTCCCCAGGTTCAGGGGAAGCAGCATCTTCCCACCAGCTTTCCATGCTGGACCAGGGGTGTAAAGCTGTATTTACACCTGAAATTCCACTGAAGCTGCACAATTTTCCCCTATCAGAAGATTCACAGTGCTGTTCTCCACATTTCTCCTACATAATCTCATTTAATGCAAACCATTATTGTGTGTTGGGTTCACAGCATCCCAGCAAACATCACCTCCTGAGTGGTGTCAGTGGGATTTACAGACCTGCTCCATTTTACATTGGTTGCTGATGAGTGTGGGGTACAAGGAAAAGGAAGCAGGGTCTGATTGCTCCCAAAAAGAAGGGAGAATCATCAGAAGCTAAATTCAGCACAACTGGATGGAGATACTTCACACACAGAAGTTCACCTCTGAAATTCCTTATCCTAGGATGCTGCAGTTGCTGAACATACAAAAGGTTCAAAACTTAAGGAAACTGATGAAATAGAAGGTACATTAAACATAAAAATACAATTTCAGGCCACTTACTCACAGAAGGCAGCAATATATGAAAATGCCACCACATACTAGCCTCATTTTTTTCCTATTTTCTGTTTTTCTTCAGTCATTTTTGGAGACAGGACACAATTCCATGGATTGAGAACATCTTTTCTCTGCAGTCTTGGGTGTTCTGTGGTGACCTCCCAGTCCAGCATGTCTGGGAGTGGGAAACAAGGCTGCCAACACCTCCCTGCAGCTGTCCTTCACCTCAGCAGTCCAGACCAGGAACTGCCCAGGCAGAAAACCAACCCTGTGGATACTGTGACCTTTCCCCCCAAGTCATTCTGACACATTTTCCCATGAATTTCCTAAGGGACAAAGACAGCAGCACATGAAAAGCTCAGTGCTCCCAGCACTGCCCCTCTGAGCAGGCACAGCACTGATCCAGGAGCAAGGACACTTTAGGGAAGAGGCTCTGAGGGATCTCAGGGAATTATGAAAATCTGAATGGTCAGCAGGCTGAGCAGATTTCACCTCAGGCTGATAAAACATTGGGCTCATGCCCTGCCTGCACCAGAGCTGTGGATCCTTACAGGATGCAATCTGCCCCTGGCAGTGCTGAATTTTACTTTTCTTGCCTTTTTTGGCCAAATTATGGAAACTGGGATAAAAGATAAAGAACAAGTTTCTCAGAGTTGTCAGTTAAGGAGTTGGACTGGATGATCCCTCTGGGTCCCTTCTAACTCTGGCTGTTCCATGATTCTGTGATTTATATTACACCCTGCAGCATAAATACTTTCAGTTTTCATTTGGAAGCAACAAAGAATCACAGAATGGTTTGGGTTGGAAGGGTCCTTAAAGATCAGCCAGTTCCAACCCTTCTGACACCTTCCACTGGACCAGGCTGCTCCAAATCCCATCCAACCTGGCCTTGGACACTTCCATGGTGTAACAGAGGCTACCTGGAGTATCCTCACCTGCTGAGGGTAATGTTCACAGAGGCAGAGCCTCCAAATGCAAGGTTTTAAGGAACAACAGCTCCATGTGCATTGTGCAAAGAAAAACACCCCATAATTATATGGAAGGGCAGCAGAGCACTATGGAATCATCCTGTGCATTTCTGTGGGCACGTGTGTGTTGCTTTTATTGGCTGTCACCCATCAGGTACCCACAGACAATAAAGAAAAACAGCAATAACCCCTCCAGGTGCAGGGTGTCAGTGAATACATCCCTTACAGGCAGTTAATCTGCATTTCCCATTGGTGGTTGACATTGCAGATCGTGTGTGATATGCACAGATAAATGGCAATTAAGCATCAATACCTTCAGATCCCAGAGCAGGGAGAGAAAAGAAAGCTTTGCCATTATCTCCACCCTGCACTGTGTGCATATCCATATCCAGCACCACTTAGGAACCACTCCAACAAGTGATCATCTTAACAGGGTCAGCACCTTTCCTCCCCAGGACCCTGTAACAAACTTAGCATCAACTCCTAACTAATTGAATTGGAGCACGATCAACAGTCTAATTGAGGACTGCCACGCATCCATTTCAAGCTCATAGGATTTCCCAATTTGCTTTCTGAGCTTCTGTTCCTAGTTAGGAAAAAAGGCNTTTAAGAAAAAAAGAAAAAAAAAAAAAATAAAAAAAAAAAAAAAATAAAAAGAAAGAAAAGAAGAAGGAAGGAAAAAAAAAAAACAGAGGGGAAAAAATCGGCTTTACTTAACAGTTGCTATTTTGGTATCAAAAGGAGTCTGCATTGTTGATTAGAGTGAGAGATCATTATCCCTCTTAGGAGCCCGATGAAGGTCGTTGTGTTAACCTTCAAATCACTCTGTAACTGGAGGATGCTTTTTTTCTCCTGCTGAGCCACACGGGGAGGGAAAAAAAAAAAAAAAAAAAAAAAAAAAGAAAAAAAAAAAGACAAGTCAAAGGAAACAAGTCCAGCTCTGCTTCTGCAGGCTGGAAAAGCAGAGTGACAGGGTGGGATTAGCTTTGGATCTTGTGTATTGTTCATGTGTCGTCAGAGGAGGGAGGCAGGACGGAGGGAGAGGGAAATAAACAGATTTAAATGTTTCATCTGTCGTGGTGCTGTCGTGACTGGACAGCAGCAGGAAGGCACCCTGAGTAACTATAGACAGCTAAAAACCAGCTCATTAACACTTAGGTATGGGGAAGAGTTTATCTATTTACTCCGGTGGTAATTATTGTTATTTTACACCCAACAAACTGCCCATGACAAGATAATTCAGGTCAATGCACAGGGAGATTTTTATCTGCTGCACACTGAATGATGCTGCTGCTCCTTATTTGTTGTTTTTATCCTGATTCCTTCTTTTATTCCTGTCCTGGCACAGCAGGTCCCTGGTTTGCAGTGCAGGGTTATCTGAGTTCCAGGCAGCTGGTTAAGAGCAGGGCAAAGCTGCCTCTCTGAATACACTGATCTTCCCACAGATGTGTTCCTTTGACTTGGAAGTTGTGATCCCAGTGATCCCAGGGTCCCCAGGAAAGGTATTACAAACCAGTAATGTCTCTTGGTCATGGAAGATGCCTGAGGTAAAACCTCATCCTGGGAACCCATGGTCAGCAGAGGTCATTCCCACCATGGGAGAGAGGATTTGGCTTCCTCACTGCATGGTCTGGTCTGGGAAAGTTGTTAAAGCAGCCAGTCTTGGCAGGAAGGATCAAAATCCAGGAAAAACAGAGGACAAGGATCCCATGTCCAGTGCTTTACAAATGATCTCTCCACATGAAGCTTCTCCTCACCCCAGACCTCCCCTGGCTTCCTTTGGCTTCCTGACCCCACCTGCAGTGCTGAGCCCAGCTCTGGAGAGCCCCAAAAAACAAAGATGTGGATGTCTTGGAACAAATCCAGAGGAGGCCACTAGGATCCTCAGAGCAACTCTGCCATGGAGCCAGGCTGGGAGAGCTGGGAGTGCTCACCTGGAGAGGAGAAGGATCCAGGGAGAGCTTCCAGAACATTCCAGGGCCTGCAGGGGCTCCAGGAGAGCTGCAGAGGGACTGGGGACAAGGGATGGAGGGACAGGACACAGGGAATGGCTTCAGATTGGAAAAGGGGAAATTTGGGTGGGATCTTGAGGAGGAATTCCTGGCTGGGCTGGAATTCCCAGAGAAGCTGTGGCTGCCCCTGGATCCTGGCAGTGTCCAAGGCCAGGTTGGATGGGGTTTGGAGGAGTGGAA
Organism: Aegithalos caudatus; assembly: GCA_013389925.1. Lineage (NCBI taxonomy): Eukaryota > Metazoa > Chordata > Aves > Passeriformes > Aegithalidae > Aegithalos > Aegithalos caudatus. The sequence continues at coordinate 564,548 of WEIU01000714.1, read as the reverse complement.
GGTGTCCCTGCCATGGGCACTGGATGATCTTCAGACCTTGCACCCTTTTTGTGCCACACTCAGGCCATGCTTCTCTCTCCCCCTGACCCCTTGTGACTTATTTCCCTTGCAGATTCCCCTGTGGATGTGTCCCATCCTATCCCTGTGATGATGGTGGCTCTCTCCCTTTACTCTTAGGCATGACCTGTTTCTGTGCAAGGCTGGAGCAGCTTTGCAAGACCCTGGATCCACTTGTTGCCCCCCATTTCCCTTTCCCTGTGGTGCTGCTGGTGCCCTTGCATTGCTATTCCCTCCTCAAGACAACTTCTATCCTAAACCAGCCACGTGTCACTTTAGCATTCACCTTTTTGTTGAATCTCAAATCCTTTTAATCCCTTGTCCTTGCTTCTCCATGTTAAACAAATAAAGCTCATATTTCCTCCTGCCTCTCTCCCTGCTCCCTGGGGCTGGTGGGGAGCAGGCTCTGAGGTGACATCTCCCAGGGAAAGCACACGGATGCAAATCCCTGGGACAGGGAATGTGTGCAGGGAAGTCACCTCAGCCCGGTGATAACATGGAAAAAAAATCCCAGCAAGAAAGGAGAAGAGGCTGTTCCTGCCCCTGCCCTCACCTCCTGTGCCCACCTGTGACATTTCAGTGGGAGAAAGTCTTTACAGGGACAACATCACTGCCAGGAAAGGGCTGAAATAAAGAGAAAAATTTGTTTCCTGCTAGGTTTTAACAAAGGCAGCTCTATTTCCATTTGGGTGCGAGTTCTCCTTTTCTCTGTGCACAATTTCTCTCACCATGGTACTCCTGATCTGAGGGATGCTGCTACACCAAAGAAGAATTATCCAGGTTTGGCCTTCGTTTTTATTTTTATTTTAATACAAGACATCTTCTCCAGGCAGTGTTGCAGACAGGGATAAATGCAGGGAATTTCACTTGCTCACCTCTGGGATGGACAAGGAAAAGCTCATCCACACGTGGATGAGAAAGGCCCTGGTTCATCTGCTCCATCACTGCTGCTAAACACTGCAAAAATGTCATTTTTACACATATGGCACATAAACATGATTAAAATGGCATTTTTGACGTGCTCAATAACTCACATTTTCTACCATAATCCCACAGGAGTGAAATTTCCCCTTTCTGATGTTTTTGGGGAGTCTGTCCCTGCTCAAATCCACTGCTGGTCTGTTTGTCAGCCGAGGGTTTCAATCTAAATTCTTCATGTTCGTGCTTGATAAAACTGGAGATTTTTGTGAGAGCTATGAGATGGGAAGGGTTGAGTGAGGAAAATGGTATTTTAAGTGAACCAAAGGAAAGGAATGGGCACAATTCCTTCACCACGGATGCCTGAGATCCTGTCAGCCATGTGGGGAATACAGCACACATCTCCACTGGCTCCTGACTCCTGGAATTCTGAGGGAATGGCTCTGTCTCTGGTCAGGGGTTGGTGCTGGTGCTTGGATGTCCTGGTTATCCTTCAGAGGGTTCCAATAGAGGAGCATTGAAATAAAATAAAATAGAATAAAATTAAATAAGTATAATATAATAAAATAGAATAAAATTAAATAAATATAATAAAATATAATAAAATAAAATATAATAAAGTAAAATAAAACAAAATAAAATATATTAAAATACAATACAATACAATACAATACAATACAATACAATACAATAAAATACAATAAAATAAAATAAAATAAAATATTGAAATGAAATAAAAATAAAATAAAATAAAAATAGAAATAAAATGAACAGAATCTTTTTCTTGGCAACTGAACACAGCTCCACAGAAAGAATCAGCCTTTCCCATCAGATGTTGCATGTGGAGAGGGATTATCTTCTTTAGACTGACAGAGCCCTGAGCATCATGGGGTCCTGCTTTCTGACTCCACATCTTCAGTGTTCCTGGGGCACAAATTAGAATTTGGGTGACTGGGTTTGCATATCTTGAGAATGTTTGTAAATTCACCTGCTGAACACCTCAGTCTGTGACTGATAACCATCATCTCAGCACCTCTTTTTTTGTGGATGTTTCCCTTCCAGCTCCTGCCCCAAAAGGGAGAAATCCCTGGAGAGGCTGCAGTTCTGCATCCCAGCATTCCCACTGAACTCCAGGGGTTCCAATGCAATTCCAGCCAACACCAAAGTGATTTAAACCTTGAACCAACACAGAGGAGGAGGATTTATCTCCCTTGTGGGACACAAAGCTTCTCAAGACTATGGAGACGGGCTGGAAGAACTCCATGCTCCCTCTAGAAAGGAGAATTATAGCGCTAAAACCTAAAACTCTGATTTTTGGGCTGGGCTGCCACACTCCTGTCACTGCCCAACATCCATCCCTCACCCCAGGGGCTTCCAGCAGCTTCTCACACTGACTGGGGAACAGGGACTTTTCCAATTAACCTGTCAGGAAGAGCAATGTATTATTTTCCAGCACTTGAGTAATTTAAAAGCCATCAGATTTCAGAGATCTGCCTGGCATGTTAAACTCTCAGTCAGTGCTGAGGAGCTCTGTGAGGCTGGTTTCATCAAAAATGCAGAAGCAGAGACACCCATGGTCAGAAGGAGATGTTGCTCCTGTGGAAGAGGAGGAGAAAAACCACACAGCCAAGGTGCTAAAGCCTCTTTTGGGAAGGTTGCTGTGTTATTATAAATCCATATTAATTCTGTCACTTGGCAGAGCCCCAGTTTGGAGTGCCACTCCCTGATTCAGGAGAACTCAGGATGCTGAGTGGTGCCAACCCTGATAACTCAGACAAATCCATCTCTTGACTAAAGCTGCTGAACCAAAGGGATGTTCTCCCATTTCTGACCCCATCCCAGCACTCTGAGAACCTCTGGAAGTTTTGGATGCATCCAAGGTGCTCGTGACCACTCAGTTCATGTTGATGGAGATAAGCCCCTCATTCCAACAAATCCTTATTTCTCCTCTGGCACCTTTCCCTCCACAACCCAGGCCCTTGTATCAGCCATCCCCTGGCTGATCATGTCCCAGCTGAGCATTTCCAGACAGAAACTCACACCTGAGCTCTGGCCTTTAAAACACATGTGGACACCTGGGGACCTGAGGAGGGATAAATGGGTTTCTTTGCAGGCTCCTCCTGTGCTCCTGGGGAGATGATGAGGGGTTTTTTTTTGTTTGTCTTCCATCACAGAACAAGAGCTAAGTGTTATTGATCTGGGACCTAGGGGGAATATTTCTGAGCAGCTCACCCTGGCATTAGGCCATCACTTAGCTGGTATTTATTATTCAGGGCTGGCAAGGGATTCCTGGCAGCCTGCCCTGGCCAGACAGCAAACTGGTGATGGAGGAGCTGAGCGAGTCAAGGGCAAATGAAGAGGGAAAAGAAAAGAAGAAAGAAACTGCAAACCAGATTTTCCTTTCTCAAATTAACTTAGGTGGGTCTCAGAGCCTCTGTCTGCAAAGTTGCTCCTGTGTGCATGAAAAACCCAGAGCAGGGTGTGCACACAGAGCTTGGCAGATGGTCAGTGTGAGATGATTTCTGGCTGAGAGATGATGTAAAAATGTAGATAAACAGGACAAAAACAGGACAAGGTTTCACCACCAAAAAAATCATGAAGGGTGCATGTGAGGAGGCAAAGTGGCAGCTTTGCAGATGGGAAAGCTGTTCCTCACAGCTGGAAAGTCCAAGAGGAAGAGGCATGGCAGTGAATGATGACATTTGGGCTATTCCCAGCACTCCAGAGAGGTTTGTCTTTCCTTCTGATGAATGGAAGGATGTAAAGCCATGCTGGTAGATCTTCCCAGTCCCCTCTGAAGGCTTCTGCCAAAACCATCCTTTATCCCATGATTTGACATGAACTGATGGAGGAATTCCTCTTGGAAGCTCACTGCAGCAACAGCCCAGAAGATGCAGAGCAGATATTTCTGTGTGCATAAAGGTCTGGGAAATAACTGAGTCTGAAGCAGGAGAGGAAGCTTTAATGACATCCCTGGTGTCCATGCCAAGGGAAAAAATAGGGAAAACACAGCTTCAACAGCCCATTTCTGTGACAATTCCCTGTTCCTTTCTGATGCCAGTCCAGTATTGATCCAGGGGCTCATTCCCTGGTGATCTGGGGATAGAAGCTGCAAACTCCTAAGGACAGATTGGATGAAACAAAAACCACCTCTGATCCCAGTTCCAGGTTTGCTGTCCCAATGCCAGATTTGCAGGGCACGTTGCACACCTCCTGGCTTTGAAGAGTCATTGTAAACCAGCAGCACACCCTCCAGTTCAGGGAGTTGAGTCATTCCCAAGGGGTTGTAAGAAGGATCAGAGGATCTCCTGGGAAGTAGGGAATGAAGTCTCTGCTTAGCCTAACCCCAAACATTGCAGCAGGGCTCTGGGAAAGCAGGAACAGCTCAAACTCTCTGTGAAGTTGCAGGAAAATCCATAAAAATCAGGTTCTGGACCAGCAGCAGGCTGGGCACAGCCTTTGGGAAGGCAAGCACATGGCACTCCTTTTTCCTAGGCAGTAAACGTGTGTGTCTTCACAGGTAATAATTTTGCCAGTTTAAGAGTTCTTGTAACTTCTGCACTAAGATAATATTGGCAGAAAAAGGGGAAAAAAAAAATCCCTCAGGCTTGGTCAGATTAAAGAGCCCTGTCTGCTAAGGTGCAGTGAATTCTTTTGTTATTGATCCCTGGGGTCATCCTTGAGACAGTGAACTAATGGACCAGCACATTTCCTTGGATTTCCTTTAACTAAAAATTACATTAAGTTCAAGTGGGACGTTAATAATGATGATGATGGTGGTAATAATAATAATAATAATAATAATAATAATAATAATAATATCAGCAGCAGAGCATTCCATCTCTCTCACACAAACAGCTGTAAGGCTAATCCAGCCCTCATTGATTTTGTAAAAGCCTCTAAGCTCTGAGTTTTCACATTTTAAATCTTTCTGTTCCCTCCTTCTGAGTGTTTCACACCTCTCCCAAAATATCCATAGAAAGACCCAGGCAAAAAAAAATTTCCCTGTTTGGCTTCTACCTTGGAAATAATATTTGATTTATTCAGCTCAGTGGTCTGGTAGCCCAAGTCTAAACCTGGGCTCATTACAAATGCTGATCTGAAAATGCCCTATAAGAATCTCTCCAATTGCTGCTAAACCAAAACAAAACCAAGCAAACAGAGGGAAAAACAACACCCACAAAGTTCCCTGAGCTGATACTCTGTTAGGGGAAGGTTCCAGCAGCAGCAGATGTGGCTGCTCCTCTCTTTGTGGCATCAGCTCTCCCTGATCCTTCACCAGGGGTAGAAAAAAGGCTGGAAAACTGGGGAAAAGTGATGGATGCCTGTTGCCATGAGCTGCAAAGACATCTTTTCCCAGGAATTGTGCAGTGCTGCCATGTCTCACACCCTCAGTGCAGCCTCTCACAAAGCCAGGTCCATGGAAATGAAGCGATCAGCGCTCGATAATTACGGTGGCAGCTTGAGTGTGCTCAGTAGGTTTGGGCTGAAAGGAGGTATATTTTAATTATTAGCATCCAATTAAATATTGAATAAGTTCCATTATTGAAGGGGGATTTTTGTGCCTCTCAGGGACCCTCCAAAGAGTTAATTAGAGAGCCTGTACACTTGTAGACATAACGTGGATGTGCCTCCACCCCCTCCAGTGCTGCTACAGATCCCAAGCATTCAGGTATTTTCTACTCTGTCAGCCTGAAACTGGATTTTTCCATGTTCTTTAAATTGTAGAGTGTCAATCCATCTTCAACATCAGGAATCATGGCATAAACTGCCAAAAAAAAACCCACAAAAAAAAGCTGACCTGTGCTGCTTTGTCTGAGGAGCTGACTCATTTCAATCAAGCATGTGCACATCTCTCCCTGCCAGCCTGGAGCTGGAGCAGTCTCCAGAGTATGGGCACATCCTGGTGGTGATAAGAGCATGTCCAGAGTGAGCTGTTCCCTGGCTGGACACTGCTCCTGCTGCTGAGCCTAATCTCAGAAGCTTTCCTGTGAGTTAGATTCCCACCAGGCCATTCCTGAGCTTTTCAGCAGCAGTGAGGATGGGGCAGGATTTATTTATGTAGGAGTTGAGCACAGCCCTGTCCTTTCATTGTTGGCATTTTCCTGATTTTTTTTGACCAATGCTGAATAGCCCAGCCCTGAGCATTGAATGGGGAGGTGTTCCAGGAGTAGTACAGGTGGGGAATGTGTTATCAGGGATAAGAGAGAGAAATCCTGGCAGAGAAACCAGCTGTGCCAGCAGCAAGATGAGCAGAGCCTGGACGTTGCATCTGCCAGAATAGATGTGGCTATTAACTATAAATTAATATTATAAGACTAAAATTATAAATGAGTTTGCAGAGGTGCAGAATTAGCCAAACAGAGGCACTGGGCCATGACCCATCAACATTTAAGGGTGGTTCAGTGTCCAGTGTCAGAGGGAAGAGAAGCAACCTGAGGAAATGGACAGCAATGCAATCCTCTCATGTGGTGGGGAGGAAGAAGAGGAGGAGGAGGAAGAGGAGGAGGAGGAGGAGATGTGACTCCATCTGGAAATCAATCCACACGTGGCATCCATCAGGCTGCTGGGAAAGCAGGCTCCAAGTGGAGTGCTTGTCATTAGGAGAAGATGCATGGAAGAGACAGAGATGGGGAAATAGTCCATGGGGGGCTGTTTGTGAGGCAGCCCCATCAGGCAAATGGGATTATTGGGAATGATGAGATAATTCACCAGGAAGTCATGTCAGGTCTAAGTGACCCTCCCAGACAAGGGAATGTTGGGGAAGAGGGGAGTGAGAGCTCCCAGCTGAGAGCCCAGCACAGCCTCTGCACTGGGAGCTGGGTGAACTGGGAGGGCTGACTGCAATCTTTCAGATTGAAACGATTTTCAATCAATTTTTTTCTTTTCTCTTGAGAGGACCCCTAAATTTTCCAAGCCACATTTCACACTGAAGCCCAGTTTACCTCCAACAGAGAGTTTGTCTGTGTTTTGAAGCCTTCTGTCGTGCCACAGCCCATCTGTAATGCATTCATCCTCAGAGAAAAATCCATCCCAGGGGAAACCAACACGAAACACAGCCAAGTTCCACAGGCAGCACTGGGAGGAAAAGGATCTAAATCCAAATCTCTGCCTGCCACGGTCACTACGTGACCAGGCAGCATTTCCAAAATTCAGGAACCCTCCCATGGAGATAAGCCAGCAAAACCTGCCCTCTTTAAATCCCCAGCAGAAAAGTTGTGCTCATAGCTAGGCTAGCCTAAAAGAAGTTACTCCAGTTTCTTCACTAGTGTGCAAAGGACTTATATTTTAAGTCCTTTAAAACTCTGACAACACTTGGATAAATCCCCTGCTCTCCTCTCCATGAATGTGTTGGCAAATAAAAAGGGCCCTCTGACCTTTGGCTCTTTGAAAAGGAATATATGTATTTTTTAGAGAAAACAAAGCTAAAAACATTTTGAACAGTGGAGTTATTTAATTATTATTTAATTCCCAACATTTTTAGGGCAGTTCTCAGATGGATGCACAAGCAGGAACGACAAGGCAGCTGTCTCTCCATTCCCACCAGCAGAACCCAGAACACATTTTTGTTTTGTTTTGTTTTTTTATGACAGCCCTTTCAAATGCTTGGGGATGTCTGCAGGAGAGATGGCAATAATCAGATGCATAACTCATTAATGATGGCTGTGGCTGTCTGGAGCAGGGAGATGAAGTGACTCCCAAGCCTTTGGGATTGCAGCCACTTTTTTTTTCCCAGCTCTGCCCTTCCCTAGGGGATCCCACCACAGATAAAGAGCTGATGGACAGAGACACTGATATGAACCAAACCACCCTCACCTTGTAAAGAACTGCCAGAATTGGTCAGAATTGGAGCAACCTAGTCTAGTGGAAGGTGTCTATTGCAAGGGGTTGGAACTGGGTGATCTTTAACATCAATTCCAACCCAAACCATCCTTTGGTTCTATGACAATTAAGCAAACTCACAGTTTTCTCTGTATTTTTCAGATTTCTTGGCCCTTCATTGTATCAGATCCTGTAAGACCTAATGCAAAAGTGATGACTCATGCCCCATAATAAAATAAAAATAGATAAAAACATGCACAACCCAAATTTCCAACCCAATCTCTTCCCCAGGATCTTATTCATAGGGAGACTTCTCATGCTGAGTTTATTTTTCTTCTTCACCAGACAAGTTGTTCTAGGGGCAGACACTGTCTTTCAGAAGAAGAAAATAAATTGATGCCATTTAAAATTCTTCTTCATCCATGACCAACCCTATTTAAAATGCTATCAATCTGCGTGGTGGCTTCCCCAGTGGAAAAGGTGCAAACCAAAGGCTTGGTGCTTTTATTTTGGCTTGTGTTGGATTTCTTCACTCATGTTGTTTGCATTTTGATGCGTTTTTAATAACACACAGGCACAACTGCATCTTCTGGGTGAAGGCAGCTCACCAGCTGCCACTGTTCATTGATTTGTTTATCTTCATTTACCTTTTCAGGACAAAAATAGGGAGCACAGTTTGTGTCCTTGCTGTGGCCAGAGTCACAGCAGCAGGGGTTCCAGGCACGTGACTCTTGATGGAGAGAAAGACCTTGAGGAACAGGAGAATGACAGCTTTTGAACACCTGGTGACCAAATAATTTCAGCTGCAAGAGTGCAACTGGAATAGGAATTTGCTGTGGAGGCATCACAAGCAGCAGAGAAGTGGGAAAAGTCACCTGGTTGCAAAGTGGGGTGGGTTTGACCTTCTCCTGGTCCTGCAGAGGGGTGACAGCTCTGCCTCTGGTCTCCAGGTGCAGAGTGGGGAAGGTCCAGTGCATTTGGGAACACTCAATGGGCATCATTTTTATGCTGTGGATAAAAAATAAGCTGTTGGCTTTTAATGCAAACCTGAGAAAAATTACTCTAAGGAGGAAAAGTGAGGCTGTTTTAGATTTCAGGAGCTACAATGGGATAGTGACTCATAAACCACTTCAGAGGAGGGGCTGAACTTGGAGAATGGTGACTCTGATGTGGCCTGTGCTGGTATTTACCTCTGTGGCCATGACTAGAGTCGTGATAGAAATGATCCTGGGGGAGAATGTTCATCATTCCAAGCTATTGGTCATTCCTGTGCTGTTCTGGAGAGTTCAAATTACCTGATAACAGTCACCTCTGAATGCCAGCAGCAATTCTCATTCCCTAAAGGAGGGAGAGGGCTCACCTCACTGACCCAGGCACCTGAATTAGGTGTCTGCTTATGAGTGTCTCCCTGTGAGAAATTTCTTTGTCATCTGAGACACCCAGAAATGTCCCATTTACCTTCAGCCTTTGTTTCTGAAGGGCTCAGGTCACCAGTGGATCCAGTGTGGTGTGTGCTGGTCCTGTGGGATGAGCTGGGCACCACAGGGAGTCTCAAATGGCAAAGGGTGATTATCCCTGAGGAAACCCAGCACAGCCAGTGGAGGCTGTCTGGGCTCTCCTTGCTAAATCAGGGAGCACTCCAGCACCAGCTGGTGTCAGGGAATCTGAGTTATTCTAGTCAGGACCTAACCAAGATCATTTCTTTGCCCTGTCCCCAGACAAAACCCCCAAAACCTGGTGGACTCCTCTGCCAGAGGATTTGCAATATCTGGGAAGCAGGACTGAGCCACAGAATATCCTGCTCAAAACTGGTCAGAACTTTACATGGCCATGGTCAGACTTTGGTATGAATTGTTGTAGGGAAATTGGATTGTAAAGGGAAAACAGGAAAAATCCCATGTAAAACTGTGTGTTTATGACAAATCTGAGGAAACCTCTCTGTAAATGTCTGTAACTTGTACACCCTCCCCTGATTTTTAACCATTTCTTCTTTGATTCTGAGCAGTTCCTGCTACTGGCCAAGGGAAGTGGAGTTCTGGCAAGTTTGGAAGTGACTGGCACTAAAGGACACAAATCAAGAGAAAACTTTTACAATATGAGTTTTACCCCTCACAAGCCATCCAAGAACCCTCACTGGGATGAGTCCATCCCAGTTGTCCCAAACCCAAGTGTCTCCATGAGTTTCTCATGTCATTTTGCCCTCCAGACTGATATTGCCAGGAGAGCCCCAGTGCAACCCTTGAAGCTGGAAAACCCAAGGATTGAAGTGCCTGATTTCCAGCTGTCCTTTCTGCTGGTTCCAGCCATGAGTTTGTCCTGGGACTGAAGCAAGAGGTCTCTGCTGGAGGTGATGCCTTGGGAAGGCTGACCTGGAACAGACTGGACAGAGCTAAGAGAATAAAGCAGATATTTATTAAAAGGCCTTTAGGGTACACCTTGGGCAGGACAAGAGCCTGGCCAGGGCTACACCCAAGGTGGACCCAAAATGGTCACAAAATGGACAAATGGTCACAAGGTCTCACACTTTTATAAGTTTTGGTCCATTTGCACATTGGGGTTTAATTGTCCAATTACAGCTTCAGGGTGTGAGGTCCCATCCTTCTTGTTTTTTCTCTTTAGTCCACTGTTGTTTGCGCATTTGGGCTTAAAACTTGTAACCATTGTCCTTGGTCTCCAGCAGGAGAAGAATTTATTTTGTCTCCCTATTCTGTGAAGAGATCTTACTGACACTGAATGTGAGGCTCAGAGCTTCACCCCTGGGCAGCACAGAATCTGAAAAACATGAAAGCTCAAACTTAAGGCATCAGAGAGAGAAACCCTTTGTAAGTCAAGGGGAAATCTGTCAATAATGGGAAACCACAACCATTTAGCATCAATCATAATGATTGATTCTGCCAGGGAGGAGGGGAAGGGGAGGGAGCTCTTGGCTGGGGGACCTGGGACACATCTCATGTCCCTGGGACCGTGGCTGTGCCCACACTTTAACATGGCTGGAGCAGAGTGAGGAGCCATTAATTGACTTTTTGCTCCAGCTGTAATCCTGGTGTGTCTCTTGGATGTCAATTAACCACCAGTAATAGGTGGCTAATTGCATGAGATGGCCTTTCAAATGAGTTGTAAGACACAGACCCAACCACTGTGGTCATTAAGGACACATTGCACAGGAGCAGGGGATGCACAGGGCACTTTTCTCTGGCTCTTTTCCAGTGTCTTTCATTACATCACACCCTATATCTGCACTGGATAATCTTTTACTTGAGCTATACCTTTATTATATCTCTTTTCTTGTGTTTTTATCCATCCAGGGGGGTACAGAGTTGTTTTATTGTCATTATATTTAAAGGTCAAGGCAGAAGTACCCCACAGGTGCATGTTATGGAGTCTCCAAAAACACTGTCCTTCAATACATACAGGATGAGAAAAGCATCTCCCAGCTCCTGCCATGATCTGAAAAGCCAATGACATCAATTTTGTAGAGAGAAACTTCTCCTGCTTGGGTGTCCCAAGGCCTAGATAAGTCCAGGTGTCCATCTCCTCCCATGGGGAGAGCAAGGGCAGGTTGGAACATCAGCAGAGGGAGAGAGAAGATAAATCCTGACCTGGTGAATCCAGGGGATTGTTGGTAGGAACTGAGGCTGGAGAAGGATATCAGGGTCTGAACTTCTGTCCTCCCACACCCCTGGCCAGTGCAAACCACAGAATGGACATTCACAGCACCATTTACCCCTAAAATGATGCTTTTGTAAGAGTTGACAGAAATATTTGCCTTCAATAATGTCAA
>WEIU01000714.1:519004-551738 GCA_013389925.1 Aegithalos caudatus | reverse complement strand
AAAAAAAAAAAAATCAGGGAAATCTATAATTTTCAAGACAATAAACAGAAGACTGAATTGCATGCCTGGGTCACCCAGCTACACTTGCTAGACTGGTTTTAATGTGGTGTAGAGAAAGACCAAAGAATTAGAGAATGGTTTGGGTTGGAAGGGGTCTTAAACACCTTTGAGTTGCCCCCTGCCAAGGCAGTGACACCTTCCACTGGACCAGGTTCCTGAAATATGTATCTGTCTCTAAACTCACAGTGCCTGTGGAGTTGGATCTCACTTGCAGGATCTGTTTTCCCTCTGTTCAAGCACCTGAGGGCTCTGTTGGAATGACAGGGAAAACTCAGAGCCTGGACAGGTGAGCAGATATAGAGGGAAAGCTGGGAGCACAGTGGTTCACTGAGGGGAAACTGAGGCACCAGCAGAAACCAAACTCAAATCTGCAAATCTTTATGGGATCTGATGTCAGCTGAAACTCTCATATGGGACCAATCTGTGTTGTGGGACCAATCTGTGTTGTGGGACCAATCTGTGTTGTGAGACCAACTGGAAATCCCTGATCCTCTGCAGGGAGCATTGGGGATGCTCCAGGAAAACTCAAATATCTCCTTTCCCCTCTCTGGGGAGCACATCAATGGCTTAGGGTTTTCACAGTACAGAATAAATATTTGGTTCATGTCTGTATTATTTTCCAGCACAGAAAAAACTGTAGATTTCTGTTTGCCTGGTGTTCTTCCCTAGAACCTGTGCTTGAAGCAACAGGTTTTATCTGTCCTGGGCCAGGGGAACTAAGGGAGGACAACAAGAGCATTGGGAAACAGAAGAAAAGTGGAAGATATCCCACATTTAAAAGGGGTTTGTGGAATGCCAGGCTGGGATTGATGAGATACAAAGGGAGGCTCTCTGAGGTGCACACAGCCCCTGGTTTAACCAGAGCCCAGCAGCAGGGTGATGTGGATCTCCCCCTGTGCTGTCTGCAGTGAGCACAGGGACAGCAAACCAGGCACTCCCCCTGCTCCTCCCCTCTCCTGACTGAGGCCAGCACAGCTGGAAACACCAAACCACAGCTGTGAGTCCAGGAAAAACCCCTCAGCCAGCTGCTTCCCCACCCCAGAGCTCACCTGAACTCCACCAAAGCCGTGCAGGGCTGGCTTTGCTCTGGGGCACTGGGAGATGGAGCCACTCTCAGCATTCACAGGGACATCCCCAGCAGGATGCAGACAGAGGGACAGACAGCCAGGGCAGCACAGGTCAGGGAGGGAATGGTCCCTTGTGCCTCTGAGACCTTTGAAACCTCTGTGCCCAAAGAGAAGGGCCACAGATGTGGGAACTCCAGAGTGGGACTTCCCACTGACTCCTGCTTTAAACCCTGTTGAGGTTTCTCCCTAAACAAGGATTAAAACAGCAAAAATAACGATGCAGAAAGAAAGAGTGATTGTGTGTGTGTGTATTGTGTGTGTGTGTGTGTGTGTAGGAACTGCAGCAAGAAGCACAAAAAAAAATAAAGGAGGAGACAGCAGAAGTTTCCCCAGTGCAGCTGCCTGAGCTTTTAGTGCTTTGGGGGGCTTGGAATATCTGCTTTGCACACACAGAAACACACAGCCCTACAAGCAGTGATAGTATTTTGTAATTAAAGGTGCCCCACAGCAAGGCTGTTCTCAACAGAATAATACCATAATCTTTACAAATGCCTTTGCTTCCTTGAAAAGATGCAGCTAAGTCAAAGACGGAGGCATAGGGAAGAAAAAAATAATAGCACCAAAGGCACTCAGGATGCAATAAAACAGAGGATTAGATCTACATTACTTTCATTACATTATATTGTATTTTTATTATTAGGTCCACAGTTATCATTTAATCTTATAGCTGCTGTGTCTGATAGAGTGGAACAAAAACAAATGGAATTCATCCCCCCACACACACACACCAAGGAATTGGAGATTAGGGAAAGATTAACATCACGTGTAAATGAATGAAAAATGTAAATGGGGAAAGAAAAAGGGAAGAAAATGAGGGGTGTTGGGGCTGGGGAGTGCGGGGAAGCCGCCCTGGTGTGAGGTTAATTCTCTTTTATCTCTGCCCACTTTCCTGTGGCAGGAGGGAGAACCAGGGACCACTCCTGGGCATTTAGGACCCGAACTAAAGGAATGAATTTCACCTGCACTGAGGATCCATCCCCTTGTGATGGAACCAGACCCTGGAGGACTCAAACACACCCTGGTGCTCATCCTGGTGGTGTGACAAAACCAGGTTTCTCCTCTCTTTGCCCTGACCTGGCTTACAGTGAGATTAATTTTAAGTTGGGAGGCTTAAATCTCATTTTTCCCCTACTTTTTCAGGGCAGGAACCATCAAGGTCTTCCCAAAAAGCAATGACCAGGCAGCAGCTCTGCTGCTCCATCCTCCTGCTCCTGGTGTGGGGCTCAGCACAGCCCAAGCAGCCCTCACTCTTTTGCAGGATTAATTTCTGGAGGAGAGAAATGGCTGACACGATCCAGGTATTTCTTGGCAGCAATCCTATTTACCGGGAGCGTTCACAAAGGATTTACAAACTTAAAGGGGGATTTAAAGGGAATTTGGGCACCTAACCCTGAAACAGTGAACCTGAAAATCCCCCCTCATCCACCACCTGATCCCAGAGGTTCCTGAGCTACACAGGTTCCATGTTTTTCCCTGTACTGGCATGTTCAGAAGATTTTTGGTCATGGCAAAGCTGGAAGCTCCTAACCAGAAATCCCCCTGCTCTTTAATTTACCTACCCCCAGCATCCCTTTATCCCTCAGCAGTTCTCAGACACCCTGAGGCTCTCTGCAGCCACAAAGGCAGAGCTGCTGCTGGTTTGTTTTAAAATGCAGCAGCTCCTTCTTCCCTTCATCCATAAAATAGCTTGGGAGAGTCTCTTGGGCTGTGGAGGCCCAAATCTTGGTTTTTCTTCCACCTGAATCAAACTCTTCCCTCCTGTTGCACACAGAGTATCCATGAAGATGATTTGTTAAAGTGGAGGCTCTTCCCCATTTTTCCACAGCAATGAGGGGCAGCCTCCTGCCTCATCCTCAGTCCCCTAAAGCTGATGTTTGTAAGAGCTTAATATGTTATTTGGTGAGAGTTTTAAGATTTTCATTTTGGGACATGACAGAGGTGGACATAAATGAAGTCAGGCAAAGGTAGAACACAAGCTATGCCTTTGAGTATCACAGGAAAATTACCTGGGGACCAGAAAAGAGGGAGAAAATGGTGGGAAGAGGGGGGTGAATTTATCCTGGGGACACCCATGAGGGAGGAGGAAGAAAACTCAGCTTAAGGTGTGAGGATTAAACTACCACATTTCCCTGCTTTGACTGCAGAAGGAGTTAAGAGAAACAGATATTTCATCTGTGGATAACTAAACTGAGGAGAGAATGTGTTCTCAACAGCCCAGCTGCTGGGTGGGCCATGGCTTTGGGCAGTGGATTCTGTTCCTTCCAGTTCTGGGGCTGTAAAATGTTTTCATTGCTGTTTGCACCTTGTTTGAAATCAGGATGATGATCATTCCTTACCTGTGCCTACAAATGTCTCCCAGACCTGCCTGGGGCTGGCCACTGACCCTTTTCAGATTAGTGGTGCAGCCAGCTCCAGCTGTTCCTGCCTGGAAGCACAACTGGATGGAGCTTTTTTAAATTTAATTGAGGTTTCTCTGCACTTTTTTCCTCCATGGCCAAGGGGTTCCTCTCCATCCTTCCCACCTGAGGTTGCCTCTCAGCACATTCAAATCCACACTTGCCAGAGCAATCTGAACTCCATCTGAAGCCACACCAACAGCAAGATTACATTTTCCCCTTCCATTAGTTGTGCAATTCTTTACATTGCCCATGCACATGTGGTGACTGTCCTGCGAGTGGAGCTGCCATCAGCAAGGGCAGAGCAAGGAAAATTAATTGTCAAATAAGTAAGATGTTAATGACATTGATATTCCTGCAGCTGAATTATTCTGGTGGGTTGTAGGATTATCACAGAAGATCCTAAAAGTTCATACCAGGCACAGGTTTGTCCCTTCTTTGTGATCTATCATTTTTCCTTTCAATAGAAAATCCCCAACCCTCAAGCCTTCAGACATCCAGTTTTGGAGGGAGTCAAAACCAATTCCAGACACATTTCATGAATAGCATAACGCTTCAAGTGACCAGACTGAGAGCAGGTTACAACTGGAAAATCAGTCTTGTCCCCTATTTTGTGCTGTGATTCTTTATTCTCTGTCTTTCAGCAGTGCCCAAGGTTGCATGCAGGATCAGAATCCCATCGGATCACACCCAGACACTGAAATGTGTTCACTAACGTGGCAAAGATTTTCATCTAACATATAAAATATGTTAGCAGGGAGCTAAAAGGGAAGGACAACACTCAGGCAAGGTGACACAGTTTCTTCAATTCCTCAGCAAGCTGAGAACAACCAGGAAACTTTAGAGCAGTCGGCCACGGCATGAGGTAAAGAAGGATGTGTGAAGTTTAAGCTCACTTGAAGTCATCTAAAAGTTGTGAGGATCTGGTCAAAACCCCACAGAAATCAGCAAGAGCCTTTGGACAGGTTTCCATCCCCTGAAGGATTGTGCAGCAAAGACAAGACTGCAAGTTCCAACTACAGAGAGCTGCAAATCACAGGGCATCAAAGTTTTGGGAAGGCTCTGAAGGTCCCTCCCTGCAGCAATAATTTCTGTGCTTGCTTTTGTGCTGGGGGGAGGTATCAGCTACCTGAAGTTCTGTTTGCAAACAGATTTCTCTATGTGACTTTCCAAGGAGGCAGGCAGGAATACAAAAGCAGCAGCCCAGGAGTGGGCTTTGCTTGCTGATGAATGCAAATTCCTGCAGAGCAGGAGGATTCCTGCAGTGGTTCCTGGAGTTTGGAAGGAGCTGTGAGCACAGGTGTGGTGGGATGGGAAAGGGAGGGGTGGAGTGAGGAGGTAAAAACACCACCATGAAAGTCAGAAATCATCCAGGAAAGTTCTTGGGGTGGTGATAATTCTTCATAACCCTCCTCTGATTGTGCTGAAGGGACTGGAATCTGCCAGCCCTGGGATGCAGAGGGATGTTGGCAGGACCAGAGGAGAAGGGTGGATGCTTCCTTAAATAACAGTTTTGATGTTATTATAACTGAGTTTCATCTGTATCAGCTTGGATTATGAGTCTGAGTTAATTAACTATCACATTATACTTGGATGGGCTGATAATAATATTTTTTTGAGGTCTGCTCTGTTTCACACACAACAAAACTCTGAGTGTAATACCAGGACTATTTCAGACCACTTCTGAAGGAATATGGTGGCAAGTGACCCTAAAAAACCCCAAAAATTGAATTCCAACAACTGAAGTGGTGCAGTTTTGGTGTAGGGAAAAGAGGGAGCTGCAGCTGAAGGAGAGAACAAGACCATGTAACTCCCAGGGGATGTGAATATTTACTGGAGAAGAAATGCAGCAGAATGTGACCCAGGGAAAGCTGAAATTTTCAGTCTTTCCTTTATTATTATTTCAAAAAGGGAAGAAAAAAAAATAGAAGGGGAAAAAAAAAGCTAAAAATCTAAAGGTGAAAGGTAACTTCTTCCAGGAAATATCAGTGGCAGTAACTGTCACTTTATTAAAGAAGTGAAGGAGTAGAAACAGCAAAATAGAAACAGGCTTGACAAAGTGGGTAACAAATGTGAAATAATGCTGCTTCCTTGGTAAACAGGCTCAGTAGCAATGAAATAAATATTGGCTCTTGCTGAAAGAGTCCATCAAATCCATATCAGCAAACCTCAGTGTCACAGGGAAAAGAACAAGGCAGGAAACCAAGAGGGTTGTACCAGGAATGCTTTAAAAGCCTGAATATTTGGGCAAGGAAAAACAAAAATTACATATAAAGTGAGAAGAAGGCTGAAAATTTAATGAAAAAAACTAAAGGAAAAGTGCAACTATGGAGGAATAAACCAGGAATTTTAATGTAGAGAGTGAATAAAAGTGAGTTAACAACAACAAAAGAAATCATTCAAAATAAGGGGATGAAAAAAGAGCAAATCTGTTATCCCATTGGGAAGGAAAATATCCATCCTGTGGTGCAGAGATGGCATGAAGTAGATCTTCACAAAATTGGTAAGACATTTCAATCTTCTTGTAAAAAGCAACAAGAAAGGTTAATTGTGATCTGATAGATAATAATGAATAGGTATCTGATAGATAATTAATTATAAAAAGAGTGGAGAAGAAAGAACCCTGTGAGAGAAACAGGAGTGGTGTGGAGGTAACACAGATGGATCTGAGCCACCAGGACCTCGTGGAATGATCTGGGATGCTTAAGGAAGTGGCTGTGAGCAGTTTACTCCTTTTGCTCAATAATTCAGGGATGGCAGGTGAGGTTCCAGAGGACAGGAGGGCAGTGAGCATGGCATTTTAGAAGGGAAAAAGAAAAGCAAAAGGCTGGGCAGCCTAATGTCAATGCCTGGGATGATCTTGGAGGAAATGTCTAAATTATTATTGGGGGTTACACTGAGACTCTACCCCATGCATCTGTATGATTTATACTGTGATATAAACTGATTTATACTGTGATATAAATCATATTTAACATGCAACCCACAGGCTCCATGAAGAATGTTTTATAGGACAGCTTTCCCCTGAATCAGGGAAAGCAGGAGGGATGAAATCCCATCCCATGAAATCCCATCCTGAAGGATTTTCTGGCACCTTCAATAGAGTGAGGTTTGTGTGGAATCATGGACCAGCAGGTAACTGTTGTTAAATGCCAGGCTCAATGAGAAAATTGTTTATTGTATATCAAAAAGGGATCCCACTTCTTGTGGGATCAGGGATTCAAATGCTCAATATTTCCTCATGACTTCCACAAGGGTGTTGACACCTCAGGAAGCATTCAGGGGTTTAGGTTGGTGAATAAGGAAAATTTCTTCACTGAAAGGGTGTCCAGGCTGCCCAGGGAAGTGGCAGAGTCACCAATCTTTGGAATTGATGAAAAGATGTGTGGATGTGACATTTGGAAATAATATGGTTTGGTAATGCTAAGGGGTTACACTCTATGATTTCAAAAATGTTTTCCAACCTTAAAAATCCTATAATTCTATCTACAAAAATAAGCCTTTTCCCTTCAAAATGTTTTCCCCTCTCACCAATCTGCCTCAGCACCCACACATTGAGATATTTTGACCTTCCACACTCCAAGAAGCAAACCCAGCTCTGTGTAAGAGGGAGTAACAAGTTCCAAGGGTTGCATGAACATTCTGCCTGAGATCCCATAACTGATGTCACTCATGATGTTGTCAGGTGTAGGCTTCTATTTTTACAGCCATATAGGTTGCCACAGATATCAGTTTTCCCTGCTCTCATGTCCCAGAAGAGATTTCAAGAGGAAAAAGGGAGTGGGGACAAGAGAGAAGTTTGGAATTATAATGTAAAATACCCATTTTTTAGGTCATCTTGCCAAGTGGATGGATTTATCTTGTCTCTAAGGCCTGTTGGCAGGATTAGAGAAGGCACAGAATTCCTGTCCTCTGGTTCCAGCAGACACAAAACTCCCCTGTCCTCTTTCCCCTATTACACCAGCAATTCCAACAGATGAACACAATGCATCCTTTAACAAGTCCACTACTGGAAGCCTTCTTTGTTTTACTGATTAAATGCATTCCTGTTACATCTTTGAAAGGAAAAATGACTCCAAGATTGCCCCATCACACCAAAGACAGCAGCTCCCCTCTCTGTGGCCACTTCCAAGGGGCACAGCAGGAGTTTGGGACTGGTGTGGTGCCCCAGGGGGTTCTTTGTCCTCTCCTCCTTTGTCATGAGTCCAGACAGGAGCAGGATGGATTTGCCATCTAATATTAGCATGGACATAGAGCAGCTTTGATTCTGAGACTAAAGAAAACAAAATTATCCCAGGGTTCTTGCTTGCTTGGCTCTGATGACTGGATTTTTCTCTCTTTAATTTACCAACGAGTTTTGTTGAGGTGTTTTTTTTTAAACAGATAAAAAAGTAACTGAACAACCCTCTTGATGTAGTCTGGGCCCACCACTGGTTTACATGATGAGCACAGACAATTTTTGAGATGAAGATCTAACTGAGGCAAGTTCAACCTGCCCACAAATCCATGAAGCAGGGACAGCAGACCCTCCTGGCAATCCCACCACAAGATCAGATAGGGTGGACGGCACCTGCTGTAGGCAGCATTGGATGCTGGAAGGACATTGGGTTCCCAAGCAGGTCCCCCTGGGATCATTCCAGCCTGTAACTTATGTCAAAAAGGAAAAAAAAAATCACCTTTATATCCAACCTTGAGCTACACCTGTACAGCCATAGTCCATGGGGAACAGGAATCACAGAGTTATGGCATTATGGAATGGTTTGGATAGGAAGGAACCTTAAAGATCATCCAGTTCCACCCCTTTCCATGGGCAGAGACACCTTCCACTATCTCAGTTGCTCCAAAATCCATCCAACCTGGCCTTGAACTTCCAGGGATGAGGAGTATCCAACATCTCTGGGCAACCAGTGCCTTACTACCTTTATAGTAAATATATTCTCCCTAACATCTAATCTAAACCTACCCTCCTTTAGCTGAAATTACCTTAGAGTCATTTCTCCTCCTTGAGATGCCCCCAGCAAAGCAAACCCCCTTCACCCACACTCCTGCCACCCCAAAGCAGACCCTGGCCCAAAAGAACCAGGATTTATGGTTCTTTCCACTACCTCTGAAAGGGCAACAGGCTCAGCTTTTGCTGGCTACCCTTAATCATCCAAATCCCATCTGGAGTGACAGTGTGGTTCTGCCTCCCTCACAGTTTAAAAGGTCCCTGTAATCTCCAGGAATAGCAGCAATAGTTGTTGGCTTTTGCTGATAACCCAGCCATGTATTATTTTCTCCCAACACCAGTATGGTTTGTTTGGTTTCCCTCGTACAGGACTCTTTAATCTTTGTTTTGACCTTAAAAGACCTGCCAGTGTTAGTCCATGAAATCAGCTTAACAACTTTCCCATCCTTTCGCTCCTGCTTTGTGAAAATAATTTCCCCATTGGTTCCACTTTCCTCCTTCATCCCCTCAATTTTGCGTTGGTTGTTGTTGTTGTTATTGGTTATTTCTCTTTCTCACCCCGGTCCCCTGCAATTCCAGTTCCCTGCAGAAAAATTACAGATTGCAGTAATAATTAGTTGGTAGTGTTATCTGCTTCTGTCCCTCTAATAGCTCTCAGAATAAAGCTGTCACCCAGCACTGACCATCTCATGTAATCAGAATAATATAAAAATAACCTTCCTCAGCACTGCCAGAGGTTTTCTTGCTTTGTTGCCTTAATTGTGTTTGTTAATCAGAAAACACAATTAATTTCCCTGTTTCTGCATCTACAGATTTGGTTGTTTTTTTTTTTTCCCCTTCCAAGATGAGTTGAAGATTGTGATCCTGTTTATTTGGCTATTTCCTACCACTTCCCTACTAAAGAAACCATCATCAATCTGGGGGCAGGGGACTCCAAGTTTGTTTGAGTGGATTTGTTTGCTCGTTTTTACCAGCTTTTGCCAAGTTTCACCAGTTACCCAGGTTTCATTCTGACTGTGATTTAATCCTATTGTGAATTTGAATTTGTGTGGGATTGCAGCATTTAAAAAATCATCTCTTGGGATCTGTTCTCAGTCCATCCCTCCCATCTCCCTGTGTCACCTGCAGCCTTGCAGTGCTCAGCTGCAGCCCTGACCCTGACTGGTGCTTGGTGACATCCCCTGAGTCCTCCAAACCACACTTGGGAGCCTTCGTCTGGATTTTCAAGCAGCTGCTGATTCCAGTGGGAAGCAATTTGGGGAAATTCTGGGTCTTTTGAGTGCAAAATAGGTTCCTGTGAGGACAAAATGGGCTTCCTGTGGATGCTGGGTAATACAGGGATCTGTGAGCATCAATCCCTCCAGGAGAGGTTGCCTGGAAGCCAAACCAACACTCAGAGTTGTGTCTGCTTGGGGGAAAATTTGCTTCAAGTGTTGGAAACACAGGAGCAAATCCTGCTGTGAGCAAAGGAAGTGTCCCAGTCCCACTGCAGAAGAGCCATGGAGATGGTCCATGAGCATTCCAGAAAAAAAAAAAGAGCCAAAAATCCTCTGCTGCAAGATCATCACAGAGGGAATAACCCAGAAGAACTGAGCAGTAGTTCCTCCTCACACAAAGTCCTTGCTTAAAATTCACTCCAGCAGAGATTGATGCAGGGATAACACCTGAATCCAGGGACATTCTGGGAGCAGGACTCTGGGAATTTCTTCCTTTAAAATAGCTGGGCTGCACAGCTCAGCTGTCAGATGTGAGGTGTATTCCAGGAAACTACTTCTGAACAATCCACTGAGTGAAACATCAGCAGGGACTGCTTCAAATTCAAAGTAGCTGCAATCAAACTGATGGGCAAATTATTATTTCATGCCACAATTATCCACCTGGTTTCTGTTACAGCCCCCACCAGCTTTAAAAGTCAACATGCCTCTTTCCTGGTGCTCAACCTGGTAGGAAAGATCAGGGAACAGAGAAAATGGACTGAAAAAGAAAAATAGGAGCAATTTGAACAGGGACAGAACATCTGTTTGGGCACTGTGTTGTGTGTAGGACAGGGCAGCAGTGTTCCAGAATGATGCTTGAAAGCTGTCACAGACCACAGGGTAAATTTCTGGAAGATATGGGATGAAGTCCTTGGGATAAAGTTGTTCCTCCTGAGACAGCACATGGCAGCTTTCAGCAAAAGCTGTGCTCCTCCCTCAAAAAATGTGGGGTGATTGCAGAGTCTGGAAAGGCCACAAAAGGGCCCAGAAAATAAATCCTGATGGGAAAGTCAGTGCAGAAATGAGACAGGACTGAGAGGTGGTTTGAGAATGGCCTTCAACAGGTAAAAAAATCCTTCATTATCAAAGCAACCCTGCTCCCTGTGCAGCCTGCTTATACACACAATAATGAGCTTAAATAGCAAAGAAGACATGCAGGGGGAATATTTAATGCTCAAGAAAATGCCTTTCACAGGTGTAGAGATCCCCTCATTGAAGGTTAATGAAGGCAGGTACAGCAACCAGGAGAGGATGGGCTCTGTCCTGGGGTAGAGGAATAAACAAGATGAAAAAAACTCCGGGGTTTTTTGGTTGTCCTCAGGCTTCTACAGGCCCATAACCTACATCAGATGTCATGGGCTTCCAGATCAGCTTGTAGGAGTCACCAGTGGACAAGCACAAAGGTTTCAGGAGTCCAAGAGTCCAAAAGCTTGGAACTATTGAAATGATGGAGCACTAAAATCCAAGTAGTGGATGAGTAAAACTGCTGTCTCTTCTTGAAAATTTTGTAAGACTTTTTATCAGATCAGCAACAGCCTTACCCAGAGACCCATGAGAGGAAAACCAAATCCTTAGTTTAGGATGATGCTTGCCTGTTTCCAAAGGTTGTCACCCTGTGATAATTCTCCCAGTTTCTCCTGGAATCCATCCTAACTCACCTCCTCTGCTCATTATTTTCCAGCCCCACAGTCTCAGGGCAAAGATAACGTCCCGGAAATCAGCTTCAGGTTGTAATTACAATATATATTGGTTTACAAATTCAATTGTTTAGCAGGGCAGGCTGCAGTCAACATTCATGGGAAGAGGAGGAAAGGAATCAGATTAGAAATCAGGTGGAACAAAAGAGGCTTGGAATGAGAACATGAGGGAAAAAGAGGAGGCCAGCACAGAAACAGAGATACCAAGCATTGGTCATTTAATACTGAGGTCAAATTTAGTCTGAACTACACTTGTCTGACTGTGAAAATTGAGTGGGTGTTTAAAAGTTGGTTTAAAAAAAAAATTAAAAATAAAAAGAGGAGGTCAAACGAAAGATTACAGGATTTAGATACATCATTTTCCCCATAAAACTAAGGGACAAGGCTTTTATTCCTACCAGCTTTAATTTGAAGACCAGAGCAGCACAGGGACTGAAAAAGAAAATAGGACCAAGCGTAGGGTGCCAGTGAAAGGAGGTGGTCTTTTAGAAAAGCAGCCTAGATTTAGTTGGATTTTTTTTCTCTTTTTTTTCTGTATTAGGGTTTTTTTTATTTTAGAGCTGGGCTGGGATCATCTAAACTGAATTTGCTTTCTCTTCTGGGCTGTCAGTAACTCAGCAGAGCCAGTCTGAGGTAGATGCCCTGGCTGGTTGACCAGCCCCAGCCCCCTGAAGAGAAAGCACAAATTGCTATTAAAGGTAACATGAACAGGCTGGCAGACTGGGTGTGTCTGTAACAGCTGGATTTTGGCAGCTGGCTTGTTAAACCACTCCAAATGCAGAGGGAGAAGTGCTAGTGAGCAGCTGCAGCCACTGGAAGACGCTGTGCAAATCCACAGGAAGCTCTGGTAAACAGCTGGAACACGCCAGATTCCCCATTTTTGTGTCTGGTTTGATGAGCTGGTTTGCACCAGGCCTGTCTTCCTGCTCAGCAGTCAGCTTGACAGACAGAAAAACACATCTTCATCTCATCAGCTCCATCACCTCCCTGCACTGGAGCTTTCACCTTTTCCTGTGTCTGTGCCACAGAGCAGGCTTCAGAGCAGGGTGTTAATGCTCATCTTAGGCCAGCACACCTGGGTTTGGGGTGTCAAAGTCTTAAATTAATTCTTCTTAAATTAAATTCTTCTCTTCTTAAAGACCTGTGGAAGAAAGTTTGATGTAAATAGTTAAAATTTTCCCCTTGCAAACTGCTGGAGGATGGAGGAACCTCTGGAGATCACCTGGCAGAATCTCACTGTTCAGGTAGGAACAGGTCAACCAAGTTCAAGGCTGTGTCCAATTGGGTTTTGAATATTTCCATGGATGGAGAATCCACAACCTCTCCAGGTAATCCACATCAGTGTTGGATCACCCTCTCTGTAAAAAAAACAAAATGTTTTCTTTTTATGTTTAAACAGAATTTCCTGTGTCTCAAGGGAACTTGACCACTCCCCGAAATCCTTTTTGTGAAACCCTCAGGAAAAAGATCCTGTAAAACATCTCAGGCTGAGCTGCAGAAATGTCTTGTCTCAGCTCAGAAGGACCAGATTTGCAGCCCAAGAACAAGCAAAGATTACAAGTCCCATCCCCACATGAGACTTTTCTCTCCTGCCTACATAACTGCAAAAGTCAACTTTTTATTTCTCTTTGTCCAGGGACATTGTAAAATAACCTGGCTGATAGGACATGGAAATTTCTGATTGCTCCAAGCATTTCACAAGACATTATTGCTTCTGCTGCAGCTATCCTGCCTTAAATATTGCATTAAATTCTATTCCATAAATGACATTTTCAAGGGAGAGGCTAAAAGAGATGGCAAGGAGCTGCTTTTGAGTTTTCTCTTCAATGCTTCCAACCAAAACCCAACCACGGTAGGAGGCAGGTGAAAACGTGCCTGAATTTTTCACCTGCCAGACTCAGGAAAAGCCTCACCCTGATGCTGAAAGCACTAATCCTGTGTTAATTTGCATGCAAGGGCTCTCCCAGGCTCTGTGTGAGTTTTGTGCCTGTTCAGTCTCACGTTGGTGCCCCAGCCAGCAGGCGTGGATCCCTCTGCCCTTTGGCAGATGGCACTGAAACCTCCCAGTCCCATGGCAGGAGCCAGGAGGTTGGAGTCAACAGCAGGTCTTGCCTCTGGGGCTGCAGAACCAGACTTCTCTGCTTTCACAAATTTCACAGAGCTAAAACCAAAGCAAATTAACTCCCAGTTCTAATCTGTTCCCTCACACTTGGGCGCAGGGTTGGATTTTACACTCGGAGTTGGAAACCTTCAAATGACCCAGTGTCCTGGTTTTGAAAGGACAGGTATCTGCCAGCAAAAAAAGCTGGAAGTTCCATTTGAAGAGAGAATGTAAACCCCCTTCCTCAGATTATTATAATTATAATCTCCTTGGTGGGAGAGCATTCCATCCCTCTTTACCAGCTGAGTGAGGCTGATGTCGTGAAAGACCAGGCATGGGAAAAAGGAACTCTCCTGTCTTGGATAACAATATGTCCTCAGAGGCAGGAGGGGTGGTGGGATGGGTGGTTGACAGCTGATGGCTGCTGAGCATCCTGTGAAATGATGAGGCCCTGGCACAGGGTGCCCAGAGAAGCTGTGGCTGCCCCTGGATCCCTGGAAGTGTCCAAGGCCAGGTTGGACAGGGCTTGGAGCAGCCTGGGACACTGGAAGTTGTCCCTGCCCATGGCAGGGTGTGGCACTGGATGACCATTAAGGTCCCTTCCAACTCAAACCAGTCTGTGATCCTATGATTTTAAGAACCTATAAATTTATTTTTTTTCCTCCAACCTGTTCTCATCACTCTGCTGACCATCTTAGAACACCACAGTGGCAGCTGGCACTGATGGGCACTCTTACAGAGTGTCTTGGGGATGTTCAAGGGGATAAAATTCCAGGATTATAAACTGGAGAAGGAAGGTGGCAGTTCTGGGCAGGGCACTGCTGCTGTGGGGAACAAACCTGAGCCTCTTTCTGCACAAACACTGACCTGGCACCTTTCACTGGCCCTAAATGATTTACACAACAGTTCAGCCTGGGAAACCTACAAACCTGAGCAAGTCGTATGCATTATTTATAGCAATTTCCTTGAATTCCAGATGCTCATCACAATTCATTTGCATCTCATTCAGCACAACTCAAGATAGCCAAAGGCTGTACAAGGGCTCCAATTCCAACCATATGCCAGGGCATCATGACCAACATGACTCTGCAAACACCTGCAAAGGTCAGTGATGCTTTGCTCTCCCTGCATGTTCCTGCACTTCTTGCAAGCCCTGTCTGACCTCTCCTGTACAAACACAAGCCAGGAAAATGCTGATTTCTCTGGAAGATCTCTGCCTCGTTTATCCCAGCAAGGAGAAGAAGCAAAGCCACAGCACCTCAGCCATGCTGTGGCTTCTCTGCTGCTTTCAGGTGCTGCATCAAAGACTTTCAGAGGTGTCTGATGCCTTAAGTTTTAGCTTTCACATTTTTCAGATGCTGTGCTGCTCTGAGCAGGTGTGTAGCTCTGAGCCTCACATTGTCAGTCAGCTCCTCACAGAGTAGGGAGACAAAACAAATCCTTTTCCTGCTGAAGACCAAGGAAAATGGTTACAAGTTTTCAGGTCCAAAAAAAGCACAAACAACAGAGGGCTGAGGGGAGAGAACAAGGAGGATGGAACTTCATAATCTGAAGCTGTAATTGAACCAATAACCCCAATATGCAAATGGACCAAAACTTTAAAAAATGTAAAACCTTGTGACCATTTGTCCATTTTGTGACCATTTTGGGTCCATCTTGGGTGTAGCCCGTGCCAAGCTC
Organism: Aegithalos caudatus; assembly: GCA_013389925.1. Classification (NCBI taxonomy): domain Eukaryota; kingdom Metazoa; phylum Chordata; class Aves; order Passeriformes; family Aegithalidae; genus Aegithalos; species Aegithalos caudatus. The sequence continues at coordinate 536,473 of WEIU01000714.1, read as the reverse complement.
TTGTCCTGCCCAAGGTGTATCTTTAAAGGCCTTTTTAATATATACCTACTCTATTCTTTATCTCTATGCAGTCTCTGTTCCAGGTCAGCCTTCCCAAGGCATCATGTCAGGGAGGTGGATGATTTTATTCCAGATCTGTTGCAGCTACATGGGTTTTAACCTGGTTCAAGTCACTTTGAATCCTGCAGCAGATGAAGGCAGCTCAGCTCCCCATCAGCTCAGGTTTTAGCCTTAGTTGGAGCCTGTTAACAACCACAACATGGACAGAAGGGGTTTGTCTCACAAATCTCTATAATCCCATTGCTCTGAGCAGCCACAGCAGAGCCAGTGAGTTCATACAACCACAGCCACAGAATGGTTTGAGTTGAAAGAGACCTTAGAAATCATCCAGTTCCAACCTCTCCTGGCTCCTGCCATGGGCAGAGTTGCTCTGTCTCAGTTTCTCTTAAATGAAGCTGATGCCATTTATTTTCCCCAAACCACTGCCTGCAGGGTTTAACTCCGAGGTGGTCAGCTCTCTGTAAGTTGTGGAGTAAAGAGCAGAGCAGGACTCACAGCATTGTCTGAAGCAGGGTAAAGTGGAGTCATTTCCTCTCATAATCTCATCATATTATCTGGATTTTCCCTAATTTCCATGGCTGCATCTCCCAAATGATTCACAATGTGATCCAGACTTCCCCAAGGCTGGTGGGCAGCACCTGCCCGTGGCACAGCCCTTTGGACAGCACATTCCTCTCCTGGCACTTCCCAGCCTCCCAGATCATATTTTTTTCATGCTTTGGATTTGATCTCTTGCAGATTTACATGGCCAGATCAGGGCAATGGGTTCTTTGTATCCCTTGTGCTCAGATTTGTTGTTTTTCTTACAACTCTGAGATGCCACCTGACACACACACCTTTCCTCCAAGAACCATCCACGTGCCTCCTCCCAAAAACCAGGCACTGAATCACCTGCTAATTGAAAATAAATTGAGTTTTAAAAAGACAGGAGACATCTCAATGTGATGTTGTTTTATTATTACAATTAGGCAAATGAGGTTTTCAAGCAAACTTGAAATAAATTTAGGAGAATTTATGCCAGCACTAAGTCAAACATAATAAAAAGCCATTCGCAGAGTTGCTTTGTTTGGTTTTTTGGTTTTTTTTTCAGAAAAGTAAATCCATTTAGGGCTTTATTGGGACAGGAAGGGTTGAATGAAGTGATGTCTTTAAGCATCCAAGGAATTCAAAGTCCCTTCACAAAGCTGGGAATTATTGGGGAAAATTATGAGCATTTTGCTGTGCTCATGGCTCTTTGGGAAAGAAAGCCCAGGTGCAGGAAGATTAAACTTCCTAAATTCCCTGTTTGTTTGAGACTCAGCCACTCAGCTTAAGCAAAGTGCTACAGAGGGAGCTATGGAGAGCCAGTCCATAAGGAATATGGGGCAGAAGGACTTGTTGGGAATTGAGTTGGGTTGAATAAAGGCTTCAGATGTTTACAGGGAATTGGAGTTATTCTGTGAAATTGTCCCTGAAGGGCTGGAAACTTGCAAATGCTGGTAGGAATTTAAAGCAACAGCATTTCCCAGCCAGAACTTGTGCCTGCACACACACAGAAACTTCAAATAAAATCAGAGACAAACTCCAGATATTTGGCAGATCTCTGTGTAAATGACTGAAAAACATTCTAAATTTTATTTGAAATGATCTCCCTGCAGTAGCATTTGTATTTTCCCATGCTGCATTACAGCCAGGGCCACACACAGCCCCAGCATTGCACTGAAGACCCTGGGGAGCTGCTGAGATTCCCAGGACAGATCAGGTCTGTTTTCCATACACAAAGCACCAGGACCACTCAAAAATCAGGTGTCAGGGGTTAACAGGAGCCAGGCACTCTGCCCTGTGTCTGCAGCATGTCAGCAAAGAGGCCTTTGCTTTGTCAGAGCCTGGATCTTTATTGGTGTTGATATCCCCATGACCTTGTGCATGGAGAGACTTGGGGAAGGAGGGGGGATCCTGGGAGAGTCCGTGTCCTGGTCTGACAGCTCTGCATGGCCAGAGTGCCAAACAGAAACAGAATCACAGGGAATTGGGTTGGAAGGGATCTTAAAGCCCATCCAGTGCCACTCCTGACATGGGCAGGGACACCTTCCACCATCCCAGGCTGCTCCAAGCCCCAGTGTCCAACCTGACCTTGGACACTTCCAGAGATCCAGGGGCAGCCACAGCTTCTCTGGGCACCCTGTGCCAGGACCTCCCCACCTCCATGGTAAAGAATTTCTTCCTAATATCTTATCTCAACCTGCCTTTCATCAGTGTGAAGCCATTCCCTGTGTCCTGTCCCTCCTTCTCTTCTCCCCAGCCCATCTCCAGCTCCCCTGGAACCCCTTAATGCCCTGGAACTGGCCCTAGGATCTCCCTGGAGTTTTCTCCAGGTGAACACTCCCAGCTCTCCCATCCTGGCTCCATGGCAGAGCTGCTCCAGCCTTTGGAGCATCAACAGTCAGACTTTTGCTGCTCTTTTTACCCTACAAAAGGTTTTAAATAGAACCAATATTGTGGCTAGGTTTACACAACAAACTCTGGCCTGGAATTATTCACCCTGTGTTTTCCTTTCCCTAGTGCCACAACACTAAATATGTCATTCCCAACACTGCTTTTCCTCCTCTATACCATTGCACACAGCAATGTCCTCAGCCTCCACCACCAATGGCCCTGCAGAGACTTCCCTGTGGCTCTGGGAGAAGCTGATGGAAAGCTCTTGCTGGGTGGGAAGATGAGGCACACAGGAATTTTGACAGGAACCAGAGCTACATTTGTGGCTAAGCCCAGATGTACTTTGACATTAGCAAAGCCTGCAGTGTAGTTCCAAACCAGTATTCCTCATTTCAGAGATGCTTGGGGCCCAGGAAGTGGGAGCAATATGAGGAGCAGTTATCTGCAGAGGAAAAACTTCATTAAAATGTTTTAAAATTAAAGAAAGGTGGAAAACTTAACAAACAAGCCACAGCTGAACTTGCCAGGCTGCCTTTTTCCAGCTCACTCACACCTGAACCTCCAGCTACAGTTTCCAATGCAAACAGATTAAAGATGCAGAGCAGGAGATAGCTCAGTGCTGTCCCTCCCAAAATCTGTCTTTTAAGGAGGTTACAGATACCCTGCCAGGCTGGATTTCATGCCACCCAACACAGTTTCCTTGATCTGTTTTAGATGGGGACTTGAATTAATCATTCCATGAATGTGCCTCCTTCCCTCCAGTGATGGTGAAAGGATCAAGGCTTTGTTGGACACAGGGAAGAGTCCCTTCAATTCAGATGAATCTTCAGGAGAAGTACCCTTGGCCTGTCTAGAAAAAAAACAAACAAACAAAAAAAACAAACCAAAAAAGGAGAGGCACAGGAGATGTTTAGGAAGGAGAAGGGAGAGGGCACATTTTATTATGATAGAAGAAAGGCAGAAAGTCAGAATGACACTGCAGAGAAAAAGCATCAAAGGAGGAGAGCTTTAAGCTTAGCTCTGCTGCTGTCAGGAAACCTTGAGCTGTGCTTAGAGGAGGTGTTGGAGCACTCCAGAGCTCCTGAACAGCAAGTCCTGACATTCTCTATCCATTATTCCACTTCAGCTTTATCCTGCAGCACTCAGGCACCTCTGAGCGTGTAAATATTGTAACCAAGCCATGATGCTGCTCCTCATTAACTTCCCTGCTGTCCTGACTGTAAAAGTTTTATATCTGAGACAGACATCACAATTAAGCCATTGCTGGCCTAACGAGGCTCTGGCTATACCTAACCCAGCACTGACCCTTCACCACTCAGATGCTTTGGCTCTGTGGCCAGACAGGATTTACCTGAACCCCACTCCAGCCCAGTTCAGGAGCTATCCCACACCAGGGCCATTNTTTCCCATGCTGCATTACAGCCAGGGCCACACACAGCCCCAGCATTGCACTGAAGACCCTGGGGAGCTGCTGAGATTCCCAGGACAGATCAGGTCTGTTTTCCATACACAAAGCACCAGGACCACTCAAAAATCAGGTGTCAGGGGTTAACAGGAGCCAGGCACTCTGCCCTGTGTCTGCAGCATGTCAGCAAAGAGGCCTTTGCATTGTCAGAGCCTGGATCTTTATTGGTGTTGATATCCCCATGACCTTGTGCATGGAGAGACTTGGGGAAGGAGGGGGGATCCTGGGAGAGTCCGTGTCCTGGTCTGACAGCTCTGCATGGCCAGAGTGCCAAACAGAAACAGAATCACAGGGAATTGGGTTGGAAGGGATCTTAAAGCCCATCCAGTGCCACTCCTGACATGGGCAGGGACACCTTCCACCATCCCAGGCTGCTCCAAGCCCCAGTGTCCAACCTGACCTTGGACACTTCCAGAGATCCAGGGGCAGCCACAGCTTCTCTGGGCACCCTGTGCCAGGACCTCCCCACCTCCATGGTAAAGAATTTCTTCCTAATATCTTATCTCAACCTGCCTTTCATCAGTGTGAAGCCATTCCCTGTGTCCTGTCCCTCCTTCTCTTCTCCCCAGCCCATCTCCAGCTCCCCTGGAACCCCTTAATGCCCTGGAACTGGCCCTAGGATCTCCCTGGAGTTTTCTCCAGGTGAACACTCCCAGCTCTCCCATCCTGGCTCCATGGCAGAGCTGCTCCAGCCTTTGGAGTATCAACAGTCAGACTTTTGCTGCTCTTTTTACCCTACAAAAGGTTTTAAATAGAACCAATATTGTGGTTAGGTTTACACAACAAACTCTGGCCTGGAATTATTCACCCTGTGTTTTCCTTTCCCTAGTGCCACAACACTAAATATGTCATTCCCAACACTGCTTTTCCTCCTCTATACCATTGCACACAGCAATGTCCTCAGCCTCCACCACCAATGGCCCTGCAGAGACTTCCCTGTGGCTCTGGGAGAAGCTGATGGAAAGCTCTTGCTGGGTGGGAAGATGAGGCACACAGGAATTTTGACAGGAACCAGAGCTACATTTGTGGCTAAGCCCAGATGTACTTTGACATTAGCAAAGCCTGCAGTGTAGTTCCAAACCAGTATTCCTCATTTCAGAGATGCTTGGGGCCCAGGAAGTGGGAGCAATGTGAGGAGCAGTTATCTGCAGAGGAAAAACTTCATTAAAATGTTTTAAAATTAAAGAAAGGTGGAAAACTTAACAAACAAGCCACAGCTGAACTTGCCAGGCTGCCTTTTTCCAGCTCACTCACACCTGAACCTCCAGCTACAGTTTCCAATGCAAACAGATTAAAGATGCAGAGCAGGAGATAGCTCAGTGCTGTCCCTCCCAAAATCTGTCTTTTAAGGAGGTTACAGATACCCTGCCAGGCTGGATTTCATGCCACCCAACACAGTTTCCTTGATCTGTTTTAGATGGGGACTTGAATTAATCATTCCATGAATGTGCCTCCTTCCCTCCAGTGATGGTGAAAGGATCAAGGCTTTGTTGGACACAGGGAAGAGTCCCTTCAATTCAGATGAATCTTCAGGAGAAGTACCCTTGGCCTGTCTAGAAAACAAAAAAACAAACAAAAAAAACAAACCAAAAAAGGAGAGGCACAGGAGATGTTTAGGAAGGAGAAGGGAGAGGGCACATTTTATTATGATAGAAGAAAGGCAGAAAGTCAGAATGACACTGCAGAGAAAAAGCATCAAAGGAGGAGAGCTTTAAGCTTAGCTCTGCTGCTGTCAGGAAACCTTGAGCTGTGCTTAGAGGAGGTGTTGGAGCACTCCAGAGCTCCTGAACAGCAAGTCCTGACATTCTCTATCCATTATTCCACTTCAGCTTTATCCTGCAGCACTCAGGCACCTCTGAGCGTGTAAATATTGTAACCAAGCCATGATGCTGCTCCTCATTAACTTCCCTGCTGTCCTGACTGTAAAAGTTTTATATCTGAGACAGACATGACAATTAAGCCATTGCTGGCCTAACGAGGCTCTGGCTATACCTAACCCAGCACTGACCCTTCACCACTCAGATGCTTTGGCTCTGTGGCCAGACAGGATTTACCTGAACCCCACTCCAGCCCAGTTCAGGAGCTATCCCACACCAGGGCCATTCCCAACAGATAAACACTGTGATGTGGGGACAAGGGGAGCTCAGCAGTGTGGATGCAAGGCATGAAGGATCTTGCCTGCCCCAGGATTGTTTGGTTTCTGCCTCTGAGTGCTTGGCAGACCCAGAGCTACTCATTACCCACCTTCACTGCCTGCACCACGTCCCCCTCCTTGGCCAAGTGCTCACAGGAGGCTGTGCCTGCTCCGTTTGCTCTGCAGCCTGGTATTTGCAGAGGTTTTCCAGGAGGCAGATGCAATCTCTCTCCTGGCCTCCCAGGAGAGCTCCCAGCTAGCAGATCTCTGGCAAGGCCACAACACAGACCTTTTGCTACCTTTATCTACCCAAACAGAATTTATGAGCAGGGAAAAAGTCAGAGACCACCTTATTCTTTAGCCTGAGGTCAGAGGAGTCCTGGTTTCTTGCAGCTTGGTCAGATGAGAGTGAAAATGTGGCAGCTTCACAGCTAACAGGGTTTTGCCACAACCTTAAAATAGAAAAAGAAGGAGGAAAAGAGAAGCTGGATTGTTATTGTTTGGGGGGGGAAAAAAGAAACCAACTTTCTGTCATTTTGACAAGGTCACATGACGGAGGCTCCCTAAAAAAACATTTTGAAAAGTTGCAGCGAGCAAAGCTTCCAAGTGAGGAAGCCATAGCAACCCGTGCCAGAGACCAAAAGGGGATGATCAATGTTTGCAATTAAAATCTCCTTTGTTTTGTGCTATTCACACACAGCAGCCCTTACATTTTGGCCATTGGAGCATACTCCAGGAGAGGTTGAGCCCGGGCTTTGTTCTGTGTCCTGTTCATTCTCTTCAGGCAGGAAACAAGAGCCATCCCAGGCAGACAATTGTCTGAACTCTGCTTGCTTTTGTTCACATTAACAGCAACGAACACAAGGTCCTCCCCTGGCCTTTTTTTTTTAATTCCCCACAATACATCCTTCAAAACTAAATTAGCAATACTCTATATACTCTAATTGTGTTTTCACGGGCACAACAATGCAGGCGAAGGAAGAGAACAATGAGGCTGCTTGTTATTAAAGGGGAAAAAAAATAATTAAAATCTCAACAGAGATGATACTTGGGTTGGACAACCAAAAAGAAAGAAATAAAAAAAGAGGGAGTTTGAGCACATTTTTATTTCCCTGACTGTCTTTTGTAATAGCTTTGCCTAATAACAGGTTGGTTTGATTTAAACACGAGCAAACAAGGAGCGGGTTTCCCAGACCTTCTCCTGAGAAACTGCACCAGGCAGAGCCCCTGAGCTTGGGGCAGAGCTGCCCCTCTTAGCTCTAGGATGGGGCAACTAAAATCACTGAATCTTCATATGATGATCTTCCCACATCCCACGGGAAGGACCTTCAGTGTTGCAGAACAACCCTCTGTCAATTTGAACTGAAAGGTCTGGTAGAAATGTAAAGCTATTATCACCTAGCAAATACATCATCCTCCTGAAAGAGAGTAAAAGGAAAGGAGAGTCTGGGGACTCAGGGAAAAATCAGCCTGGCTTCAGTGCTCACAAAAATCTTGGGAGTGAAGAGTCAAACAATCTGTCTCTTAGCACCTAGAAAATGGCAAGGGGATAAGTAGCATCCAGCCTCAATTTCCAAGGAACAAATCACATCCAACCAACCTAATTTCCTCCTATGACAGTGTAATGACCCTCCTGGGTCAGGAGAGCAGCAGCAGATGTAAGACAGCTTAACCTCAGCAAAGCTCTTGACATGCTCATGCAACATCCTCTCCATCAATAAATGCCTCAGCTACCTGATCACCCCAAACTGGCAATTGTTGTGGCCAAAAATCAGCCAAATTATTTGGGGCAGTTCACAAAAGTCTGTTTGGGCATCCTTCTCTACCACATTTCATATTGCTGTGTCAAATCCTTTGGGGAGCTGCCAAGGGGGAGCAGGAAGAGGACAAGAAAGAGAGAGAGTTGGAGACCTGGCTGGAGTCTGGAGCACAGTCAGCCTGAGGAAGCGAGGTTGGAGCTGATGGCCCCACTGCTCCTTTCCAATCTTAACCATCCTGTGGTTTCCTGGAGGATGTGAGAGCCACCACCTCTGTCTTGGGTTGCAATATGTAACCAAAAGTTGTATTCTATTTGCCATCTGTTGAATATGGTTGGGGAGGGGTTTTCTTTATCTCTTCCATGACCCACTCCTCATAACTCCAGGGGAGGGGGCAGGTGTCCTCTGTTAATGGGCAGCTGTTAAAGCAGCTGGGGCAGTGTTCTTATCTCTTCCAGGACCCATCCTCCCTCCAGGGGATATCTGCTGTTCATGGGCCATCCAGGCTCACTGCATGATTGATAAAATTCCAATATCCCATTGGGAGATGCTCCACCCAGGGGAAGGAGCCAAACATTCCTACCTGGATAAAACCTGATATTCAGAACACCAGGCATCCTGTTTTCCACTGGATTTCCCAGAGGAAAACCAGACCCATCTCACCACCACTGGACCCTTCTACAGGATCATCTCTGCTCAAACAGAACCACATCTGTTACTCCAGGAGGATTTACTTGGACTGCTTCCAACACCCTGACAAACAGGGTGCTGTATTCTGACTCTTGTCAGGGTTTCTAGGATTTTTGTTTGTTTGTTTGCTTGTTTTTTTGTACTACTACATTTGTATTTTTAATATTCCCAGTAAAGAACTGTTATTCCTATTCCCATATCTTTGCCTGAAAGCCCCTAATTGCAAAATTATAATAATTTGGAGGGAGGGGGTTTTCATTCTGGATTCCAAGGGAAGCTCTAGCTTTCCCTAGCAGACACCTGTCTTTCCAAACCAAGACAGCCTCAAACCAGTAGTCAGAAGCACTGACCATTCAATGATCATTTCTCCAGAGTGCTGGTGGTGAGATAAAAATGCTCAGGGAAGTCTACAAAACATAAGAAATATCCCCAAAACCATGCTCACGTCTCTCCTGACACCTGCAGGTCTTTCTGTTGAAGTGATGTGATGGATCTGCAGACACTGGCCATGATGTAATCCTTTGGTGGGAGGCAGAACTGATCCTGGCTTGGTAGGAAAAGTCAAATAATTGACTAAAAATACAATGCAGACTCTTGCAAGCTTCTCCAATCCCGCACACTGGTCTTGAGACTGATGGAAAAACATCACTGCTGAATTGGAAAATTTTAAACAGAAGTGGGGCAAAGAAAATATTTCACATCTGGCTTTGAGACACATTTAAAAATAAACTTTGAACCCCCAGACATGGAGATTGAAGTAAAATACCAACTCCCTTCCCTCCTGCACTCAAATTGGGAGATATTGATGGCTTAAAGACCTTGTCTTAATTTTCTCCATGACTAATCTATTCAGTTTTCACTTAAGGAGCCCTCTGTGGTATAATGAGACAGCTGTTGCCTTCTATCCCTCCCCCAACTCCACCAGATAGGAAATTAAATTTAAAACCACTGCTTTAAATAGGCCTGGCACTGTTTCATGTCTTTTTGAGCTGCTCTGGGAGCTTCTTATCCATAAGTGCAGGTGTCAGGTCAATCAAAATTCACCCAGCTCTTCAGGTCTGCCCAAGTCAGTGATTTGTAAGGAAATGGAGAGATAAAACTTATAGATCTCACCCCTGTGGGCTGTGGGTTGAGTTGGGTTTATTGGTTGTTTATTTGTTTGTTTCTAAGTGGTAGATGGGTTTGCTTTGGTGTTTTAAGGTAAATTATAGGATTCTAGACTGGGTTGTATCAGAATAGAGATAAGGAAGGATATTTTTCATGATAAGGGAATCCTAAAGGTCACCTAATTCCAACCCCCTGCCATGGGCAAGTTTCCACTATCCCAGGTTGCTCCAAGCCCAATCCAGCTTGTCCTTGAACACAGGGCTGGAACAGCCACAGCTGGGAGTCATGGAATTGTCTCTGGTTACTCCAAACTGCTGTGGGCTAAAACCTGGTGTCTGTTGTTGGCTTCCTCAGTGAGATCTGCTGGCTCAGAGTGCACACTCAGTGTCCCAGGGCCACCAGGGAGGGTGGCAGAGCCATCCTCACCCTGCAGGTTTGGAGATTTGGTCTCACAAAAGCACTTCAGACAAAGGTGCCTTGGCAGTTATTCCCCTAAAGACTCTGAAATTTTCAGCTGCAGACAGAAAATGAGGAGCATTTTAAAGTAACGTGGGGAAGACCTTCCTCTACTTCTCACTCTGACTGGGAGAAAATCACATGGACAACAACAGAGTTTCTGCAGACTTCCCTTTTATGTGAACAACGTGGTTTAGACTCTCACCTGAGGCCCCCTTTTCATGCTGCTCCCCTCTCCTGTTTGTGCATTTCCCTTTTCTCACTTTTAACTCCCTTTGATCTCTCTGCAGTGTCCCCCAGCCTGTGTAGGCTCAGTCTTCAGCTTAAGCCAAATCAGCTCCATTAAGAGAAATCTTACTTCAAGCAAAGAAACACAGAGCACATGGAAGTGTCAGTGTCACAGCCTGTCCCTAAATTTCTGAGGAAAATGGGAGAGTTTCTAGGTCAAGGAGCCATCCCTTTTCTGTACCTTTTTAACACCCATTCACATCCCATATTCACCTGTCCTTACCCTAAGAAGTTCAAAGCATCTTCTGCAGAGTTCCTTACCCATCAGATACTCCCAGTAACTTTGGCAACACCAGGAGTTGCTTCAGGCAGCTGGAAAATCTACTCTCCCAGAATAAAACATCACGGAAAAAAATAAAAATAGGCTTTTCACTGGCTTTTTTTGAGTTCTCATTTGACTATATTATACCAAGAAGGGACCCAGTCAGCCCAGGAGAGGCCCCAGATCCATGGACAGCTGTATTCCAAAAATTACCCAGACATTGCATTGCATATTTTATGCCATATTTTTATTGACCAAGTCCTTCCTTACACCACATCCTTATGGCATTTCCTAATGGCACATGGAAAGAATTGGTGAACATTACAGAACATCTGGCACTGCAATCACATAAATCACTGCAGCCATGATTTACCAGGAAGGTCACCACATCTGTAGAAGGACACAGGAGAGGTTTGGGGGAAAAAAATAAGAAGGATTAACTTCCTGAGAATTGTCTTCTGCAAATAAAGCCAATGAAATTACACTTTGGTATATTGGAAAGAGGGAGGAGGGCAGAGAAAAGAGGATGCACGTAAAATGAGGGAGGTAGGCTGAGAATGGCTCTCTCTGTCTCAGACGACAGGAATGAGACAGATATTCAATGCAAAGGAAATCTCTTGTCTTCCAAAGTGTAATTAGACTGAGGGACTCATTTCCATAAGATGTCAATGAGGCCAGGAACTCAGCCAGACACAAGGATGGCTTGGACATTTATGAGGATAACCCCAACATCTGAAGTTGTAACAGGCGATGTAAAATAAAAAACTCTCAGGAGGGATCTAACATCCTATGCTTCAGACTTTAAATTAATCTCTTAGTTATTAGGAGGATACCTTGCTGTGGGGGAACAAATTATTTTCCCTCTGTCTTGGAGTGTATCAACACTTTTCTTTGAAGCTTTTGCCAATGACCTCAGCCAGGAGCTGTGTCCTGCTTTGACAGCCCAGATCCCTGGGTGCTGGGAGAACCCCTGTGTGAAGGGGAGAAGATATCCCTTAATTATGTGTATTTTATGATCTAGCTTAGATGCCAAGGTGAGAGCAGAAGGCAAACTCTGCACAGGAAGGCAAAACCTTACTGGTCCCAACTCTTTTTTTTTTGTACCCTGGGGTTCTTCACCCTGAATTCTCTGTATGGGCCAGAAGAGCAGGGATGTATCTGTGCCCTCAGCCCATGGGGAACACATCACCTTGGTTATCCTGTTGTATCCCCTACTCTGGACACCCAGGAGCCCTCACTCAGTCCATGAGGAAACACCAATCCTCTTTGACTTTATTCTGTTTCTGCATTGCCACCCCCTGTGCTCCCTTTCCAATTTTAAAGATTTATGGCTGGAGATGGAGCATTGTTGGTGTGAACTCTGTAGATAAATCAGCCAGAGTTTGTACTGAACACGGGGATTTTACAGGCCAGGAATTTGGAGGCCAGTGGGTCTCATCATGAAAATCTGTCCTGGGTGTGGCAATCAGACTCATCATTAAAATGTGTTAATCAATTCACTCTTTCCAGCCTGGAGCAGGTCTTTTACCCTGTGATTGAGGTGGGTTGGTCTGTGGCATCCCTTCCTTGGCAGGAGGCAGCAGGAATGTTCATGGGCTGGGTTTGCTGCTGTTCCTCTGGTGATTTTGAACAGCAAAATATCCCCTGGGATGAGAGAGATCTGTGGTAAGGCTTCTGTAGGTCCAAACATCTCCCACTCCAGGTATCTGCATCCATGAAGCCTTGGGATTTTGTCTCTCATTTCCTCTGTCCAAACTCTCTCTCCCCTTTGTGTCCCTGAGAGCCCAACAGCATCAAGGAGCAATTTTTGATGAACTGCTCATTTCCCAGTGGAAAAGGCCAGGAGCCCACATCTTTGCTTGGATGATGGGAATCTTTAGATGTATTCCAGCTACAGAAAAATGAAAATGTCCTTTAGATCAGGGTAACTAATCCTGCTTATGCTGCAAAGCCCTGGATGAACAGTCGATTCTACTTTCTTGTCAGATCCTAATCTGACATGCTGATAATGAAGAAAGGGAGGAGAAATCACAGGGAGGAAATCAGGAAGAAAGCTGTGTCACTGGGGAGGGGTGGGGGATTTGCAGGTCAGGAGGGGAAGGGGAAGGGGGAAAGGGAGGGAGGATGGATAGGCTTTAAAATTAAATTGAATATTAGGAGCTGGAAAATCTAATGGAGACAGGCTGCCCTGAAAGTGATACAGGCTGGAGATGGAGAGAGACAAAGGATGACAGCGGATCAGTTTAAGCATGAAAGAATAGAAAGGAAAAGAATAATAATGTTGGCTTGTAAGGCTGAAATCAGATTATAGTTTCCTCCAGTGAATTAACTCTCCCCTAATGTAGTGCAGGGGGCTTTGCAGAGCTGGTGAGATCCCCCTGTTGGGTGGCACTGGGGCATTAAACTGAGATGTGTGTGTCTCATTGTCACTCTTGTTGCTGTTTGGCATGAGAGACTCCAAATATTTCAGAAGGCAAATAGCATAAAGAAGGCTTTATTGTCTAATTCTTACTACTTTTTATAAGGTGTTCTGATACAGACTTAACATGATTGGTGAATAGGAACAACACCTCTCTAGTCCCATTGGTAGAACTAGAGAAACACAAACACCAGCTGAGAAGGAGTGTTTTCAGAAAGAACAGTTATTTACTAAAATTGTTCTGAGAAAACAATTCTCCCAAGGAACCTTCCCTTGGGAAGAAATCAGACACTGCTAGCAGGCTAAAATCCTCCAGACTCAGAAAATCAGGCCCACAACCCCTGGTCATGTTAGATCTCCCAGAGGGCACCCATTCCCGAGGCATGCTCTGGGTATTCCTGTGGGGAGGGAGATGTCAGAGGTGTCTGGGGTTTGGAGGAGGCCACTCGGTGAAATGGAATCCTGTGTTTGGAGGGTGTGATATGAAATTTTGCTGTGTGCTTGTGTCAGCCAGAGTCACCCTAAAATCCCAGGCTGTCTCCTCAGGATGGGGCTGACACCTGCAGCTGGGGGTCTCCAGAAGCTGCTGGCCCATCCCAGCAGGTGAGATTATCCAGCACTGGGATGGAGGAGGCAGCTGGAGATCAGCAGTAGGGTGTGGGACCTCACATTTCTGGTGTTCCTCAATGGACTGAGCAAAATTGGAGATGCTTTAGGGGCATTGGGCAATCCAGCTGACAGCAACAATATCCCCTCCTTTGTGGAGATTTGGCTGGGGAAGAGGAGACTGGATAGAAGCCAAAATGATTTTTTTTTTTCTCAAACATATTCATGTGATTTATTAAAATTAATGTCTCACATGAGTGTCAGAGCCAGCAGAGCCCAGCCTTTATGCTGTTGTTTCTCCAGCTCTCTAGGATCTTAGATCAGGATGACAGTGGGATGAAGTCCAGCTCAATAGGCAACCTTCCCTCTCTCCCTCCTGCCAAATCTTCTCATTTGTTTTCTTGTGGCTGTAGCCTGTTAATCCTGCCCAAGCAGGATTAGCTTGATTTGAGATTATCAATGCAAACACCTGAGCTCTCCCAGTGGTTATTTTTTTACAGGGGGACATGTAGAAGCTTTCATCTTCATGAGACCTGCTAGGATCCCTCTCCTTAGTGCTCCCAGACCATCAGGTGTGAATGGAAAACTTTTAATCAAAGAGGAAAAGAGGAGAGGGAGTCATGGGATTCAGGGAAAGACAACTGCAGGGGTGCTCAAAGAGCAGGAATGAGCTCTCCATAAGAAGTAAGGGTATAATCTAGGATGCTGCAGAGATGCCTAGGAAGGCATGAGATGGAATACAGAAAATCAGGAGTGTCAAGGAAAGGAGGAGTAGATAATGGTTGCTCATAGAGTTTTCCAGAGCAGGAGCTTGGGGGTCCCAGAGAAAGTGCAATCAAGCTGAGGAGTTTCTTGCCACGGATATATAGCTGCTGCTCAAAGTTAACAAGGGTTCAGGGAAGAGCAGAGAAGTTCAAAGAAAAATCCAGACAGTGTTATTAAATTCAGGGAGAACTTATGGAAGTCCCTGAGTCTCAAATGGCCGGAGGCAGGGAAAGTACCAGGGAGGAAACTCCACAAACCCTTGCCTTGTCTTTATGCATTATTCATATGCCTGTAGCTACTTTTGGAGAGAGCCAGTTGGGAGGAACAACCTGTGGAGCTGCTCTGCCATGGGCAGGGACAACTTCCACTATCCCAGGATGCTCCAAGCCCCATCCAACCTGGCTTTGAACACTTCCAGGGATCCAGGGGCAGCCACAGCTTCTCTGGGCACCCTGTGCCAGGGCCTCCCCACCCTCACAGGGAGGAATTTCTTCATAATATTTCACCTAAATCTGTCCTCTTTCAGTTAAAAACCATTCCCCTTTATCCTATCACTACCTGCTCATGTAAAAAGTCTCCCTCCCTCTTTTTGATAAGCCCCCTTTAAGTACTGAAAGGATAAACCTTGAATGTCTGAGAAGAGTTAAAATCACAGCATTTCTTCCTTAGATCAAGCCTGACTAAGCCTGAGTGGTGTGACAGCATTTGAAACCAGAGCAAGGCTTGGCTTTTCCCCAGGGTAACACAGATTCTGGATGGCAAAGAGAAGCTGTGACTCTTGCAGTGGGGGTTTTTTTTTGTGCCTTCTTTGTGGCCCTTGTCTCCTCTGTATTCCAAACACAAAGCAATCCCCAGTGCTTCAGATAAGGGCAGGCCCATCCATACCTGGGTGACACCTTCTTGTGACAGTGACACACCCAATCCAACTTTCTCCAGCAGCTGCTGGACAGAATCCCTGAGGAATGGAGAAATGCATTGTCCTCTGCAGCAGCCCTGGGATAATTAACCCTGTCATTTGTGCTTATATGGAGTGCTTTGTTCCACCAGCCTGAGGCTTAGGACTGCTTCTCTCTGGTCATTTCCTCCCAGATCCCTCTATCTGCTGGGAAAGGTGATAAATGACTCCCTGCTAACCACTCTCTCTGCATTTCTGCAGCACCTTGTGGAAAAGTTATCACTGGAGGAGCTGCAGATGATGCTGAACTTCAATTAGGCCTCAAATTAGTTGTGCAGGGTGACATTTTCCAATCATGCAACATTAGCATCCTCCCTAATTATGAAAATGGAAAGCTAACTTCTGTTTCATAATAAATTAGGCTTGTTCTCTCTATCTAAAACACACAAGCCCTCACACAGCACAATCTACAGCAGGTCTTCCCTTCCTGTTTTGCTGATGCTCAGGGGAAAACTGAACCACAGTGACCTCCCTGTCCTCTAAAGGTCAGGAATGCTGTCTGGTGAGTGGGCAGGGAAAGGGAAATCAGCAAAAAAATGGGAAAAAGCCTGAAGGAATGGGGCTTTCTCAGTGCTGGGCACTGCCTTGGGTGTTCTCATACCAAAACCAGCATCTTCAAGGAGTAAGGAGAAGGGGCAGGAGGAAAAATCCTGCCCTCTCCCTTCTCTACTGAGTTTGGCACATCAGGTTTGCTTAGTCCACTTGTCCAAGCCTGAGAGGGGTATTAGGGCCTCCTTTCCATCACAGTGCTGGCAAATCCATAAGGGAGCAAGATTGCAGGTATGCTACCACACATCTGAATCCTATTTATTCCCAACAAAACCAGACAGCAGAGCATGCAAGTGAAAGGACATAAGAGAAAAAAAAAAAAAAAAAAAAAAAAAAAAAAAAAAAAAAAAAAAAAAAAAAAGGAGCAACCAGCATGAGCTTTTTTGTCAGAGAACAGTTTGTGTAAACACCACAACTACTGAAGAATAGAAAAAAAAAGTCAGATTTTTTTGTACAGTCAGAAGAATTAGAAGAAAGGTCTTTTTTGGAGTATTTCCACAATGGTTGGGGAGTGTGTCTCTTTTTAAGAGACCCCTTAAAGCTGCCTCATTGTGGTTTATGCTGGAAAAAGGCATCAGGAACTACCTGGCTCTTGCCAGAGAAGTCTTGCAGCAGTGCTGTGTGTTCTCTGGAGACCAGCAGACATTGTTGAAAGTAACTGAAGTCACCTTTGTGCAGGGTCTGGGCCACAGATCTTTCACCCTTCCACACATCCCGACCTATTCTGTGTCACTAAAAGCAATGGGGCCTCTACAAACAGCCTGGAAACTGCTGGATTTTCAGCCTGGCTGAGTTTAGTAGGTTCAAGTAATGCTAAAGATGCCTGAAAAACAAAGCAGCCAATTATTGCATCTCTGCATCAGAAGGAGCAGGGAGCTGCAGAGAGTGGCTGACAGGCAGCTAAATAATGCCCTAACGAGCAGGATGGCTGGAATCTGTCACAGAACTAATGAAGGTCAGGATAAGACACCTGCATATTTTTAGGAGTGAGATGTGTGCATCTGAAGATGCCCAGATGTAACATTCAAAGAACAGAGATCATAAACTAAGTGCAATGGCTGCTGAGAACTGGAGCCTGGGATTGCACAGGATGCATGGATAAAAGAATTAAAAACAGTTTAAGAAGTGGAAGTGGAGAAGGCTTGGAGTCTGTGGAGAAGCTGGAGAACCAGCAGCTTCTGGAGTGAAACTAATCCAAGGGAGAAGCTGATTCTGCTGTGTAGAAGCTCCTACAACATGGATGAAATTTTCCAAAAATGAGAAAGAGAGAGAGCACTCAGCTTGCCGTGCAGGGAAAGGGGAGCAGCTGAAGCAGAGAAGGGGATTTGCAGTATCCTTTTCTACAGAGTAACCTAATTCACCATGAGAACACTGCAGAGGCACTTAAATAGGGCAAGGGAAAGCACTGTGTAAGCAAACTCACTGCAAAGCCCAGGGAATGCTGGAAAGCACAGAGAGTGGGCTGCAAACTGCAGCTCCTCTGCTTTCAGCTGCAGTTTTCATTTGAAGGCTCATTTATTGCTGAAAAAAACAAAACAAAA
>WEIU01000714.1:502179-512249 GCA_013389925.1 Aegithalos caudatus | reverse complement strand
GATATATATATATATATATATATTTAATATTAGAGAAATCAGCACAATTTTCCCTGCAGCAGCTGCATTTTGGTTTATTTTAGAGAGAGACTGATAACTTTACAGAACAGCACTCACAGCCCTTCTCTGAAACCCTCAACACCCACTCACTCCAGAGTCCCTGCAGAACAAGGGAAGATTTACAAGACTGGGAATGGGAAAGGAGCACTTCTGGTTGTAACCAGAGCAGGATTTCCCTTCTCTCACTTGTGGGAAAGATGGCTCATGGAAGTTGACTGGGGGATGCATAAAAATCAATTCAGTTTTTGGACAAACTTTGGGAGCATGACTTAACCCATTCAAACAGCCCTAAAATCTCAGTTCTTCTCTGACCACATGATCCTTCTAGCTCTAATCAAGAATGGTTCTCCTGTGCCACCCCACTGCAAAAGGATCCATGCCAAGCCCTCAGGCCAGAGGAGGATTTGGGCTGCCAGAAAATTTATCCTCCTCTTGCATGAGGACATTGGTTCATCAACCAACTCAAATGCATTCAGGGTGTTGATGGGAGGATAAATCCAACTGTGATGGGAGGACAGGGTGAGCTGGCCCCTCTTTAGCTCCTATAGGTCTGAGCAGGAGCTAAAACACCCTGCAAAACATGCAGAGTTGGGGAATCACTGACAAAAAAAAGAGGAGATGCAACCCCAGGTTGGGAATGGGCACGGCTGGGACTGTCCATGAATTTGTAGAGGATAAATGAGTGGTAGGGAGAAAACTGGAAGATGCTTGTGTCCAGAGCTGGTGATTCCAGCACATTTTGTGTCACCAGGGCTCCTGCACCACACCTCCAACACTGCAGTGTGGCAGAGGGGAGGGGAGGAGGGGGAAGAGGGAGAAAATGGAAAGAGAAGCACAGCTCCCCGGGCTGGCATTTTAATATTGAAAGGCTGTGAAATCTAATAAGAGCTACAAGGGAGGGTGATGCATATTTTCCTCGTGCTAGGATGAAATTGGGATTCAATAACTAAATGTGACAAAATATGCAATTTCCCATAGATTTCATGCAGCGGGGCTCTTCCTGTGTAATAACCTTAAACCAGAATTTTTTTTTTCCCTTAGCCCAACAAAGATCTCTTGCCTCCATCTTATCTGAGTAATAGTTCAGCCCCATGAAGTACAGGCTGCCACTTTAGCTCTGCCTTATCACTGCCTGTTGGCACATGGCGAACAAAAGTTGATTTTTTTCCCCCTTTTTCTTCCCCATAAATGATATCTTCCTGCTTCTTCCTGTGAGAAATAAGCCTGAGCTGTGAATCATGGGGAAAGAGTAATTTTTAGTTGGCCTCAGTCTCTTTTATGGCGCTGAGGTGTAAAGAGCCTTTGAAATGTGTTTCATTAAGACCTCTTGGAGATGCCTGTTGATTTCAAGGCCATATTGACCATCACAGAGATGGTGGGAAAACTGCAGCAAAGCTGCTCCCAATCCCTGGGGTGAAACCCTGCCCTAGATGTCATTTTTTGAATGGGATGACACGTTGGACATGGGCTCATGACCTCGATCCACAATCTGACTTTGGAGTTGGGTCTGATTCTGATCCACACACTCTGACTTTGGAGTTGGGTCTGATTCTGAGGTTGGCCTTGCTTTGAAGGGGGGAGCTGGACCAGGTGACCTTCAGAGCTCAGTTGCCACCTCAATTATTTCATGGCTTTGTGCACAGTTGTGCCTTCAAACCCCTGGTGTGAAGGGTGAGCTGGAGGTGTGTGTAAATAGAGGGCATAATCACAAGTGCTCCAACGCCTGCATTTTCACCTCTTATTCCCTGTCAGCAGCAATGGCCTGTCCCCTTCCCCAATTTTGCAGAGTGAGCTTTTCCCACAGGTTGTTCACATGCCCTTAACTCACTGTAAAAAACCCCAAGAACTCTTCTTGTTTAACCTCCTAACTGAGCTTTATTCCTGCACATGCATCCACCAGGACCTGCAGCATGCTCACATTGCTGCCCATTCCTGATCATCTGGAGCAGCCAAGTTAGGAGGGATTATTAATCAATAAACAATCTGCCTTTAATCAAACACATTTCACTTTGCAGCCCAGGGAGGGACGGGCACACAGGCAGGAGGGCTCAGCATCCACGGGAACTTCTTGAGCTGCCCAACAATTTAATTGCTTGGTGTGGCAAAAATGAGAGCACCCTTCCTGCCTCCAACCCCAGGAGGCTCTGATTGCCAATCCAGGGATACCCTGGGTAGCTAAAAACTCCCTCCTTTCCCTCCCTGCTCCAGGTACAGCGCCAGCGTGGCAGGGAATCAAATCCCTGTTTGAAAACCGCAGTAATAAAATGTGCAAAATGACACCCTCCCTCTTTGCTTGCCATCAAAAGGCTCTGTCTTTGTTATTGCAGGCAGTTTGATTTTGTCTTATCACTTTCCAGCTGGGTATGTGATGATTTTATTGGTGTGCACTGTGACTCTGCCTGCCCTGGCTGAGGCTGCAGATGCAGGTGAGCAGATTTTTTATTTTTTATTTTTTATTTTTTGCTCTCCTCCAGCCACGCTCCATTAAGAAAGAAAACCCACAAAAAGCAGTGAGCTAATAAAGCAGCTCCAAAGGAAACCCTGTGTAATTAAAACCTCTGGTAACACCAGCCCAACGTGAGGAGGGTCATACTCAGAGCCTCTCCTGCTAATGTTTGACTCAAATTTCAGCTCCGGGTTTGAGTGTGAAATTTAATGGCCCATCTGATTCAATGGAACTTATTGTCATTGCCAGTTAACTGGGGTTGATATCAAGATAACAGCTTATGAGCAGTNACACTGCAGTGTGGCAGAGGGGAGGGGAGGAGGGGGAAGAGGGAGAAAATGGAAAGAGAAGCACAGCTCCCCGGGCTGGCATTTTAATATTGAAAGGCTGTGAAATCTAATAAGAGCTACAAGGGAGGGTGATGCATATTTTCCTCGTGCTAGGATGAAATTGGGATTCAATAACTAAATGTGACAAAATATGCAATTTCCCATAGATTTCATGCAGCGGGGCTCTTCCTGTGTAATAACCTTAAACCAGAATTTTTTTTTTCCCTTAGCCCAACAAAGATCTCTTGCCTCCATCTTATCTGAGTAATAGTTCAGCCCCATGAAGTACAGGCTGCCACTTTAGCTCTGCCTTATCACTGCCTGTTGGCACATGGCGAACAAAAGTTGATTTTTTTCCCCCTTTTTCTTCCCCATAAATGATATCTTCCTGCTTCTTCCTGTGAGAAATAAGCCTGAGCTGTGAATCATGGGGAAAGAGTAATTTTTAGTTGGCCTCAGTCTCTTTTATGGCGCTGAGGTGTAAAGAGCCTTTGAAATGTGTTTCATTAAGACCTCTTGGAGATGCCTGTTGATTTCAAGGCCATATTGACCATCACAGAGATGGTGGGAAAACTGCAGCAAAGCTGCTCCCAATCCCTGGGGTGAAACCCTGCCCTAGATGTCATTTTTTGAATGGGATGACACGTTGGACATGGGCTCATGACCTCGATCCACAATCTGACTTTGGAGTTGGGTCTGATTCTGATCCACACACTCTGACTTTGGAGTTGGGTCTGATTCTGAGGTTGGCCTTGCTTTGAAGGGGGGAGCTGGACCAGGTGACCTTCAGAGCTCAGTTGCCACCTCAATTATTTCATGGCTTTGTGCACAGTTGTGCCTTCAAACCCCTGGTGTGAAGGGTGAGCTGGAGGTGTGTGTAAATAGAGGGCATAATCACAAGTGCTCCAACGCCTGCATTTTCACCTCTTATTCCCTGTCAGCAGCAATGGCCTGTCCCCTTCCCCAATTTTGCAGAGTGAGCTTTTCCCACAGGTTGTTCACATGCCCTTAACTCACTGTAAAAAACCCCAAGAACTCTTCTTGTTTAACCTCCTAACTGAGCTTTATTCCTGCACATGCATCCACCAGGACCTGCAGCATGCTCACATTGCTGCCCATTCCTGATCATCTGGAGCAGCCAAGTTAGGAGGGATTATTAATCAATAAACAATCTGCCTTTAATCAAACACATTTCACTTTGCAGCCCAGGGAGGGACGGGCACACAGGCAGGAGGGCTCAGCATCCACGGGAACTTCTTGAGCTGCCCAACAATTTAATTGCTTGGTGTGGCAAAAATGAGAGCACCCTTCCTGCCTCCAACCCCAGGAGGCTCTGATTGCCAATCCAGGGATACCCTGGGTAGCTAAAAACTCCCTCCTTTCCCTCCCTGCTCCAGGTACAGCGCCAGCGTGGCAGGGAATCAAATCCCTGTTTGAAAACCGCAGTAATAAAATGTGCAAAATGACACCCTCCCTCTTTGCTTGCCATCAAAAGGCTCTGTCTTTGTTATTGCAGGCAGTTTGATTTTGTCTTATCACTTTCCAGCTGGGTATGTGATGATTTTATTGGTGTGCACTGTGACTCTGCCTGCCCTGGCTGAGGCTGCAGATGCAGGTGAGCAGATTTTTTATTTTTTATTTTTTATTTTTTGCTCTCCTCCAGCCACGCTCCATTAAGAAAGAAAACCCACAAAAAGCAGTGAGCTAATAAAGCAGCTCCAAAGGAAACCCTGTGTAATTAAAACCTCTGGTAACACCAGCCCAACGTGAGGAGGGTCATACTCAGAGCCTCTCCTGCTAATGTTTGACTCAAATTTCAGCTCCGGGTTTGAGTGTGAAATTTAATGGCCCATCTGATTCAATGGAACTTATTGTCATTGCCAGTTAACTGGGGTTGATATCAAGATAACAGCTTATGAGCAGTTTCTGTGTGGTCCTGATCACTGGTATTGATTTCAATAAGGTGTGGGCTGGATCCCTGACACTCTAATTCTGAAATCAATGGAGCTGGGACGCTTCACTCCGCCTCAGCGCCAGGGAAATCAGGTACATGCCTTTAACAATAAAACAGCCACTTAAATTATTTGTGCAGTTCTTTAGGGAGCTCTGCCAGGCAAAGCAGAGATCCTGCAGATGTAGAGAGTATGTGAGACGGGAAAATATTCAGGTGTCTTGAGCAGAGGGATGGAAGGAAGGGAATTTACTGATTCTCACTCAAAAGCACTGTCCAGTGTGTTTATGGAAGAACAGTGCATGAGAGAGTCAAGTAATCCCATGCTGGGGGGATGTAACCAGCATTCCCATTCATTTGGGATGGGGTTTTAGGGTCAAAGACAAAGTGGCTCCGAGTTTTGAGTCCTGTATTCACAGCAAATTGGACCTAAAATGGATCATGGCATCCCAGCCCCAGCCTAAATTTCACCCAGAGCACAGGAAATAAAACAAAGATGTTAAGGAGAGGGGAGAACAGGTAAGGAAGGATCTAGAAATGCACCTGCAGTCCTGTTGGAGCACTGTGATGTAAACTGCAGCTGTGAGGGAAATACACAAATCCTCATGGAAGTGGAGCCCTGGATGAATGGCACCAACCAAGGGTTCTCTCCTGAAAGTCTAGAAATGCCCTTTTCCCTTTCAGGAGATTCAGGAGAGAGTGTGGTGTCTCCACAGGTCAGTCTGAGAGTGCTCCATGGATAGAAATAAACCTCCTTGTGGTGTGATGCCTGGCTCAGGGCTGGCACTTGTTACCAGAGGATACCCATCCAGAATTTCCCAGAAAAGGACTTTTAAGGAGAGTTGCAGCAGTTGGGTAAACAAAACAAACAAAAAAAAAAACCCCAAAAAACAAACAAACAAACAAACAAAAAAAATCAAAAAAAAAATCAGGGAAATAAAGAGAAAAACCTCCCGTCCTGAAGTCTGGGACATGTTTTCTGACACCCCAGCAGACAGTGATGTTTGCACACTGAGGAGGAAAAAAACCTCTTTGTACCCTCTAAACAGGTAACTATTAGCTTAAAGGTGATGTTTTAATTTTTTTTTTTGCCCATTTGATGCAGACTGATAGGCTGGTTGCTGCAAGTCTTGGATGCACTAAAGGAAACCAAGCTCCAGCAAGTGCAGTGGCCTCAGCTGAGGTCTCCAACCTCATTCCTCCTTGCACTTAAGCACTGGGCTTTTCTTGCAGGCAGGGAAGCCACATACAGACCCTGCAGTCACTCCTTGACTCTCCTTAATTCCTTCTGGACATAGAGAAACTTGATATAAACCATCCCAGAGCAAAGTTCCTCTAGGGGACTGTTGTAAATGTTCCCAGTTACAGGTACCCTGCCACATCTCTTGTTATCATACGACTTATTTTACTCTACCACTCTTTCTCAACATCATGAACTGCATTAGAGTTATCTGGGAGCTGAATTTTAAAACATTGAACACCAGATTTTCACAGGCTCAGCTGGTCCTGAATCACAAGTGCTCCTCAGAGTTTGGACCCTCACTCCCAGCTCTGGACATGGATTTCCTCACACAGAGATCTTACTGCCATGCCTGTGGCAGTGCTGTAGCCTAATAAAAAAAAAGCTGGATTTCCCTGATTTTGAGGGTTTTTTTCCCCTCTTGTCTCAGGAGAACTTAAAACATCTCAGACAATGTGGCCCATGCTGGTGCAGAGGGCAGTATTGATTTATGCAGGTGGGAGATAATAATTATTTCTTAAGGTAATTGCAATAGCCCAGTAGCTGTGAGCATGTGGGAAGGACACACAGCCATGCTAGTTTATTTATTTACTCTCAGTAGCTTCCAGATCAGCTCAGCTCAGTTGGGAAAGCAAAAGAAGGGTTTGCTTTTCCCTTACTCTCCATGCTGGGAATGGCACCTGACATGAGAATAATCCATCTGCCCATCATTCAGCATCCACCAAGGGAGGAAGTTCTGCAGGAGGGCTTTCAGCTGCAGTTTGGAGGATAATGTGGAGGTTTTGCTTTTCTGCTGCTTTCCCAGCTGCTTAGAGGGCTCAGGCATACGAGTGAAAACGAGGACTTGGAGGATGAAGGAAGAATAAATTCACAATCCCCTGAATCACTGGACCATCCTTCCCCTGGGTCTGCAGTGCAGAAATGTTCACTGAGCTCTCTACCTGTGATCTCCAGCTGGACACAAGCACAGTGCTGCAATCTTTCTCTTCCCCTCAGAGATTGGATGTGACTCCTTTATAAACTCCCAGTTTGTCTCTCCGTGCCTGCTCTTGCCCTGATAAATGTTCTCCTCTGCCGAGGAGCCTGCAATGCTTAACCCACTCCATTACCATTCCCCTTGAAGGTTTACACATTGTTTACAAACAGAATTTCCCCTGTCACTGCCAAAGTGGTGCCTTTTTCCCAAAGCATCAGACAAGGTGATGCTCAGGGAAGAGGTGGAGTGACAGAGTTATCCACCTTGCCTGGCTCTGTCTGTTCCCCATGGATATGGGAAGCGACACATTTCCAGCAGGTAATTACATGTTGTCATCTCACTGTGCACTGTGCAATGCTCTGTGAGAAACCCTGAAATCCCCTGAAACACGTCTGAGAGAGCCAAGCTGAGGTGAGAGCAGTGAAGGCAGATTATTCCCCTGTAACCTGGGAATAGCACTGCAAGTGTTACTTTGGATGATCCACAGAGTTTTCTTCAAGGTCCCTAAAAAAAAATGCAATTTAGGGAAGCAGTGCAAGGAGCAAAACCTCTTTGAATTTAAAATTACAGAACTGCTTAGGTTGGAAAAAACTTCTGAGACCTCGAGTCCAACCTGTGAGTGATCCCCACTTGGACAACCAGAGCATGGCACTGAGGGCCAAATCCTGTCATTTCTTGAACACAGAATGATCCAACATAATAAACCTGATCCAACAGTGCAGCCTAAGCCCCATATTTCACGGGACATGATGCAAAACCAGATGTTGGCCTTGATTCTGAAGAAGTCCAGGCCATGCCTGAGCTGAACCTTGGCTCCAGATGTTTATCCTCACATCCAAAGCTGTGTTCTGATCTCCACAGCCCCCTCCAGATTTCCCAGTGAGACAGAACAGAGTGTGGAGGTGAATGGCTGCCCTAAGAGGAGGAGCAGGAGATGAGGAGCAAGAAAAGTAAAGCATTTTCAATGAGATTTGCCATTTTCACACACACTCCTCTGAATTCCAGGCAGCTTTTCTGGGTGACAGTGTCCATATCCATTGTCATTTCCTGTTTGGGAACATTCCCACAGAAGGATGCTGCTTTACAGGAATGTTCATTTTCCCAGCAAATATCCACATAGGCATAAAAAGAAGGGCAGCAGTGTGAAATACAGATTATAATTCCCAGTTTCTCCCTTGCTCCCCATCTTTCTTCTTTCAGCCACCCTGTTGTTACCAAAAGAACTTTGCCATCACCAGCCCTGGGTGGTACAGGGAGAAAAAATTTAGAAACAATTCCCTGGTTTGAAGCTGTTTCTCCAAACCTGCTGGGGAAGAGTTACAAATAACAAGGAGCATTCACCAAAAATCAGAATCCCTACAGGGACACATGAAAAGAGCTCCGTTCATCCCTCTGCCATGAATAATTCAGCCCTCCTGAACTTGGGAAAGAGGGTATTTAGTGTGCTTTGCAGAGGAGGAAGAGGATGGAGATCAGAGGGGCTGAGGAGTTTGGAGATGCCACCAGGAGGGTTTATGAAGCCAAGTTAAAGATGACTGGGAGATCTTTGGAAGGGTAGGAAATCTTGAGAAGGATCTGAATGTTCTCAGTTGGCCCATTCCAGGCTGAACAGGTGTAATAAAATAAAAATCCCCACCCCCACTAACCTGCCTCACACATGGAGAATTGGAGGGAGAAGCTTTTAGAGCCAGAGTTACTGCACTGCAATCATTCCAATAAAGATTGTGCTGGGGAAGACAAAGGGAATTTTCTGGCTTTTAAGCTGAGGGGAAAGCACAGCTCTGCAGAAGACACCTAAGACAGGCTTTTGAACACAGAACTCAGGACGTTTTCCTCCGCTCTGCTGCTCACATCTTTAAGCACAGGATTTCAGCAGCCTTCATTAAACAGGGAACATTATTTCCAGTGGTGACAGCTTCAGATTCCCTAATTTTTTCTTCCCCTGGATGTGGAATTCCCTCGCCTGCCTGAGCTCGATGCTGTTTCACAACGCTGGGCTCGTTGCTTCAACTCTCCTGGGCTTTGACAGATGGAATTAGGATACAGCAGCACTGCAGCAAGGCTGCAGATGGGTTCAAACAACTGACTTCAGCACCAAAATGCTTGTAATTCCCATTTTAAATGGAGCTGGCTTCCCTGGGGAGAGTGCCTGGCTCTTCTAGGTGTTGCAGTGAGTTGAGAGAGAGACACACTCCAACAGCCCAGTGCTAATAAAGAAAATTAGGAGCAACTTGCCCTTTCTGTTGGAGAAAAGCCACAATAGGGGAGAAAATCTGTGAGTTTTTTAACATCTGCAAATTTCACCGAGCTGCACCCAAACCATTGGTTGTTTGTAGAGGTAAAAGTACCCTTATATGAGGTTTTTTTGAAAGAAGCAACACTGTCAGAGACCTCCTCATTGAAAGCCAGGTGGGTACAGAAGAAATAATAACACTAATAGAAAAATGAAAGTAGCAATTGTAGCAGCAATAATAACGCAATAACTCGGCCTCAAACTACAGCCCTCGTTCAGGGAACTGCTCCAGATTGCAGGGGGAAGGGACAGGACGTTTTTTAAGGTTGATTTGGTTTTTATCAGACTCCCTGTGGCTGCTGGAATGTTTGTCCTGGCACAAGGAAGGGGCCAGGGCAGCTGGGGGAGCATCTGGGAAGAAGGTGAGCAATGTCCCAGCCAGCACCCACTGTAGTAATGCTTTGTTTAAAAAGATAAGAGACATAAATTAGATATTAGGAAGAAATCCATTATTGTGAGGGTGTGGAGGCCCTGCCACAGCTTGCCCAAAGAAGCTGGGGCTGCTCCTGGATCCCTGGAAATGTCCAAGACCAGGCTGGCCAAGGTTTGGAGAAACCTGGGATTGTGGAAGTTGTCCCTGCCCATGGCAGGGGGTTGGAATGAGATGAGCTTTAACCTTCCAACCCAAACCATTCCATGATTTCATGTTTCCATGATAAACATAATAAGAAAACAAGGGCAATAAGGAAAATACCCCAAAGACTTCCCTCAAAAAAACACAGCACAAACCACCAGAACTATATAAGGCACTCATGAATCAGAATTTTGAGGGTTG
>WEIU01000714.1:440135-496285 GCA_013389925.1 Aegithalos caudatus | reverse complement strand
AGAGGAGAGGAGAGGAGAGGAGAGGAGAGGAGAGGAGAGGAAGAAATTCCACCCTGTGAGGGTGGTGAGGCCCTGGCACAGGGTGCCCAGAGAAGATGTGGGTGCCCCTGGATCCCTGGAAATGTCCAAGGCCAGGTTGGACATTGGGGCTTGGAGCAGCCTGGGACAGTGGAAGGTGTCCCTGCCATGACAGAGGTGGCACTGGATGTTCTTTAATCCCAACCCAAACCATTCCATGATTCCATGGTTCCATGGTTCCATGACTGTAGCACTGCCCACATTCACAGCTGCAAGAGAATCCCAGGGCAGGATTTGTTCCCTGAGCAGGAATCCCCTGGTGCCCTCATCTCCTGTCCCATGGGATGCTGAGGGTGACACAGAGCAGGGCCTGGTGAAACAAATCTGGTTTTAAATGAAATGCAGAGGACTGCAGGAGGCTGTGAGGGTCCTGGCCAGCTGATGGTCACTGAGGATGAGTGAATCAGACAGAAAAATCAGTATTTTTACACAGGGTGGGCTGGAGCCAGGAGTTTCTCATGGAAGCAGCTGGATTTCTCATCCAGAGGTGTGTCCAAGAGTGACATTTAGGGTGAAAGAAGCCCATCAGTGAAACCTCTGGCACAGAAATTGTTATGCATCACAGGAGGACAATGAGGAAAGGACAATAAGGACAACAGAAAGAGGAGAAGATAATACAGTGACTCCATATAAGTATTCCAGGGGTGATGCAAGGAATGTATTAATGTCATCAAAGTATTGGCACTGGCTTGAAAATCTAAAATACAACGTTAAGATGTTTCATGGTCTGTTAAATCACATGATGAAAGGCATTTTGAACAACAACAACAACAACAGCAGAAGTGATTTTATATGAATGATCATTGTTCTCCAAGAACACAGACCAATACCAAATGGAATTAGTCCAACACAGTGGAATGTTGATAATAATAATAAAAATAATAAATCCTGCCATCAGATTTTCACAGCCTAATTATTCAGAGGGTTAGTCACTAATGGCCTGAGACATCCCCATCACAGAGAACACAAGGAGTCAGGAGAAATATGATTGCAGATAAGTGGCCTGAATTACAAATAATGATAAATAAGAAATATATTTTACAGTTCTTTCCTACCCCCAATCTGTGACTCTCGAAGAACTTAATGAATCCATGTGACCCTTTTGGTAGCAGAAGATTTTGGTCACCTTAATATGCTGCATTTTTGAATTAATTAGGCAAAATGTCCAATGATCCCTCAATTTCTGGCTATTAAGCACTTTGCCCTCCATAATCTTCATTCCACTGTTCTCTGACCTTGGACTTGAGAATTCTGGAAGGACACAACAAAACTTCAGGTTTTGAGAGCAGTGGTTGAAATATTTTCATGGTGTTTATGAGAGTGTGGGAAGTTGTTTGGGATTTTCTGTTTTACTCACAGAAGAAGAGAAGGAGAAGTTTGTCACCATCCTGGAAGGTCCAGGGTCAAATCCCTACACCTGACTCAAGCCTAGAAAATTATTCTATATTTTTCATTTTGGAAGCTGGACAACTACAGCCTTTACTGCTTCACATTTTGCAGATGTATTCTTTGCTTGTTGTTGGAAGTGTCAGAAACAGCTGACACCAGATATCAATGTTGATTGATTGGATACATTAACTTTCTTGATAACCCAGGTGTTTTCCTTGGAAAGGTGAAAAAAGAAAAATCTCTGGCCTAAAGTAATAAGCTAATAGGGTTCGTGTTCTGACTTTAGAGAAAAGGGGAGGGAAAAGAGATGAGAAATTCATAAATATATTTATGCTTTCAATCCACTCCAAATGATTAAACTCCCCCAAGTTTGTTAAAAAAAAAAAAAATTAAAAAAAAGTGCAAAGGAATTCTTAGATTTCCTGGTAAGCAAATCATTCATTAATAAAGAACACTTCATTGTGGATAGAAACACCTTCTGTTTGATTCTTTACAACACAGAAGCATCATCAACTGCCTGGCATGGAACTTTGGAAAGGTCAAGATTAGCATTAATCATATTTTGGAATGTTGATAAAGGGTGTTTTAGCTGCTAGCCAAAAAGAAAAAAAAAAAAAAAAGAAAGAAACAAGACTTCTCCTTACATATTCCCATCACATTATTCAAAGCAAGAGAAAAACAATTTCCAACTGATTTGGAAACAGCAAACCTGATCCTGTGCTGATTGGCAACCAGTTATTATTGCTCTTCATTATTTGCACACAGGCATCCTGGGGATGCACCAGCGTGATGAACACTGGGTGCACACTATTGAATGGAAACTTTCCTCCCTAACTGTCACCCAGAATTTTTACAGCTTTCTGAGTTTTCTAAAGTTTTCTGAGTTTTCTAAAGCTTTTTGAAGGTTTACATGTTGAAGTGGAGTTCTTTCAAGGACTTGGTAGGAAAAACAGTCTTTGTCTACAATCCTCTCTCGGGGAGAGACATTTGATGGATTTTTGTCTCAACCAGTGTGGATGGAGAGGTGGTAACTTCTCCCTCCAACCCAGGGGCAACCCCTGGAAAACCATATAAGCCCTGGTTGTAAAGAAACTTTCCCTTTCCTGCTTTTGAAGCTCACTTTGTGTGCTGTGCCTTCATTTCGTGTCCTATTGTAACACTTAACTAATCCAAGCAAATCTGGGAGGAGAGGGAAGGAGGGCAGGGGTGATTTGCTCAAGGTTACTGCACAGGCCAGCACCAGATTTGAAACTGCTGGAATTCTGGAAATGTGGATTTTGGGATTTTAGGGTATAGTAATGTGTGTGAGTCAAGATGGAGGATTGAAGGGGTTGGCTAAGTCCTTCTCCTTCACCTTCTTCTTCCTTCTTCTTCATGGGTTTAGGAGGTTTTCTGTAACTGGGTGGAAAATATCTGCATTTCAGGCCTTGGGTGATCATTATTGGGTCAAAAGTATAAATAATATAGATGTCACCTTGGTATTGGGGGTTTATCACTTAAATAACCTTGGAAAGAGTTAGAAGCTCTCCGTCTTACCTCGTTTCTCTAACTTGATAGTTGGAGCTCATGGCTCATGAGTCTATAAATAGATAAGAAGTAATGAAAAACCAAGTCCAAACTCCAAATCTACATTTCCTGTGTTATTCATCCTGACCTTGGCAGAGAAAAAGAAACCAGAACTGTCACATGGAACCACCATCCCAGCCTGTACCAAACACATCCAACAGGCACATCCTTGGATTTTGGGTGCAGGAGTTGAGCTCTCCTCTGGACACTCACCCTCACTTGACATCACAATGTACTATTTGTAAATTTATTTTTCTGCTGTGCCATCCTGCTTTGTCCCTGACAAAGAGACCACGCAGTGCCAGAAGAAGAATTAGGCTGAGAGAACTGGGATTGTTCAGTCTGGAGAAGAGAAACAATTTGACAAGAAAGATGGAGAGAGACAATTTACAAGAGCCTGGACCAACAGAACAAGGGGGGAAGGCTTCAAACTGAATGAGAGCAGGTTTAGATTGGATATTAGGAAAAAAAAATCTTTACTGTGAGGGTGGTGAAGTTCTGGCACAGGTTACCCAGTGAAGCTGTGAATTTCCCATCCCTGGAAGTGTCCAAGGCCAGGTTGGATGGGATTTGGAGCAACCTGGGATAGTGGAAGGTATCCCTGCCCATGGCAGGGGTGGAACTGGATGTTCTTTAAGGTCCCTTCCAACCCAGGCCATCCTGTGGAGACACGGGTCATGTTTCTCCTCTCCCATGATGGAGACAGCCAAGGCACTTTGTTTGCTTCTTATTTCAGTGCTGACTAGTGCAGGGAGCACGATAACCAGATGTTTTAATTCTGAATAAATTACTCCTTCCTGCAAGAACTGCTAAAAAAAAAAAAAAAAAAGAAAATAAAAGAAATAAGAGCCTGAAGGGGGTAAAAACACAGCACAGCTTGTTCAGTGCTGCTTCAAGGAAAGCTGGAATTCTGGGTAATGGTTTTCTGGGAAGAAGTGCAGGCATGAGGGGCTGGGGGGGACCCTAAACAACCTCTCTGCTCTGCTGAACAGAAGGAGAATAGGAGAGAGCAGCAACCAAGATGCCAAAGTGATGATAATGTGTACGGCTGCTCGGCAAGAGGCGAGCTCTGCGACTCGTGTAGTGTCAAGGTAAATACAGAAGCTGCTCTGTGTGTGCATTTGTTGCCTGTGGGGCTCTTTTACAAGGGAAATGAGACAGCTCTGTGGCTGCAATCACGGCGGGGAGGCGGTGTCCAGCTCTGATGCATTGACAGCTCGTTGGGGAGGACGCAGAGGTTGCAAAGTTCTGCTGCCCGTTTCCATTTTTCAGAGGGTCCGGTGTTACCTGGGCTACCACAGCCGGGCAGTGAGGCCATCCCTGCTCCCAAAAGCCGCTCTGAGTGTCCCTGGTGCTGCTCCATGGATATGTAAATCATTCCCTGCTGAGCCTGGCCTGTGCGGGATGCAGGATGCGCTCCTGCTCCCGGGGAGATCACCCAGCCGCTCAGTGGGAGTCGCAGGAGGTGATGCTCTTGCTCCCGAAAAGTTTGGGGTTCGCTTCCCAGCAAACAGAGAGACGGCAACGCTTGGGAAAGGAAAAATATTCCTCTTACTCCACGCTGTGGGAGGCGGCAGCCCTGGGGCAAAGCCCTGCCTTTGGAATGTGACGGGATTGCCTGAATCTGAGTGTCCCTGGTGTCCTGGGACTCTCAGCGCTCCATAAAGGCAGGGGACGCTTCCAGAGATGGGTTGAAACATCTCCTCAAGGCGTTTTTGCTGTCTCCAATGTCACCGGAGCATCTCAGGGCAGGGTTTGTGCTCGTGTCAGGCTGACAAACCGGTTGTTAGAGCAGCACTGAGTGTGTTTCATGACCTCCCTCCTGGATCCCCGGGAAAGGAGGCTGTTAGGCTGTCCATTGCTCTTTGGAAAGAATGTAATTTGCTGCGGAGCAGTAATGGGAAACAGATGAGCTATATAACCCAGTAGGCCGTTTATGCTTCATTTCTGCAAATGCAGGCTGGAACATACGCTTGTATTTATGTTTTGGGTGTGCAGAAAGAAAAAAAAAAACAAAACACAACCTAAAACCTAAACCTCTGTTCTTTATCATTTGATTGGCCTGGACACTCTGAGTATAAACATTACACCGTGGAGACAAGAGGGCAAAATTTCTTAATGTCCTGTAGTGTCTAGACCAAAAGCAATAAAGGCTTGTGCTGTCCTGTGCACCTCATCATAATGACATTATTCAGGGGAGAACCTGTCAGATGGGCTGAAAAATGGAAGTTTCACCTTTTTAAAACTAATTTGATAACTTCATTACCCCATGAGACAAGGAAGTGATTGGAGCCAAGGCATACACTAATGTCTTGTTGAATGCTCTTTGATTTTATTTTTTCTTACAGCCACAGGAATCAGTCAGGAGTTCTGCATTATTTCATTATAATTGTCCCAGGAGAGGTACTTTGATAATTTTTATTACCAATGGGAATGAAAATGTATGTTTTATTTGGTAATTTCATAATAATGGCTCCAACTCTGTAACAAACTCTCAATGAGCTGAACCCTGGTCCATCATTACATACTCACTCTAAAAACACAGGATGCAGGAATAAGGCAGGACTCACACTGGGAACAGGAGCTGGCAAGTCCCTCTCCATGCATTTTAAACAGCAGCAGGGGCAAAAAAAATGTTGAGAGGAATAACCACAACCATGGAAGTGGTCTATTTTACTGCAATGAAGTCAGGTCCAGCCTCCAAGATCTCTTACAGCCTGGCCTTTCCTAATTTTCTCTCCCTGGGGGATGGTATCTTAGCTCCAGAGGTGCTGACATCATTTTAGTAACTCTCAACAGTTCACTTTCACTTGTTCCCTCCATTATTTACAATTTTTTCTCAGCCCCCAGGCTGTGCCATAGCTCGAAATGGGGTGGAGGGAATTTTCCAGCCTCCTGGCTGAGGTCAGGAGCAACCTCAGGTGGCCCTTCCTGAACCATGGAACCTTCATGAACACTCATTCCCCATCCCTGGAAGTGTGCAAGGCCAGGTTGGATAGGGCTTGGAGCAACCTGGGATAGTGGAAGGTGTCCCTTGGAACTGGAATTGGAATGAGACCATCTCTAAGGCCCCTCCCAACCCAAACCATTCTGTGATTCCACAATCTCCAGTTTGGTGCTCAGATCAAACTCCAGCCAATGCAATCTCCTGAGTGAATGATTCCAGCATGAGGAAGATGAAGAAAAGGTAAAGGCTTTTGAGCTCTTAATTCCAAACCCAGAGTTTGTCCTGGGGCATTTTTGGGCTGACCAGAAGCAAAGGGCACCTACGTGGCCTACAGCAAAGCCCAGGTACTCTGATGAACTGCAAAAAAAACACTCACAGAGGAGAAATCAAATCAAGGGCTTCTAAAGACAAAGATAACAGCAATTTTCAACCCCCTTACCCACCTGCTGGAGACAGGCAGAACATATTGGAGAAGCATCACTCTGTGCTGCCACGTGCTTGCACTGCTCCCCAGGCATCTGCTGTTAGCCATTTCTGGAGGCACAAAGCTTTGTCTGACCCTCTACAGCCCCTCTTATGCTCATATCTCCCATGGAACAACACAGTTCTCAATCTGATAGCTCAGTGTCTGTCTGCTCCTTCTGCAGTGCCAGGCTGCTGCAAGTTTGGAGACCCTGCTCGAAGCCTGGGAGCCACGGACTCAAAATCTCCCTGCCTCCAGTCACTGCCTTTATTATCATTCTGTGTGTTTCCCATGGCAGAAACTCCATGCTATGGTTGCCCCCCAAAGCAATTTGTATGCTACGACTCAAAAAGAGCCCCAGGCAAGAGCTGGCCTGATTTAAGAGAGTGAGAAAAAATTAAATATCTGAGTCTGTCGAGAGCAGTCGTCTTCTAGATCCAGAGATCGCTTCCCCCAGATTTTCTTTATTCACACTCTGCTGAAGGTTATAACCTCTCCAGGAAGAATCAATTCTCTCATTTCTTGGCTTGTTACAGACAAAAATACATTTTTTTTAGTAAAGATATACTGATTAAGTCCATTCAATTTCACTGATGCAGGTTAGGATAACCTCACCGGAGCGCTCTGTCAGCTGATAAAAGGAGAAATCTGTTACATGAGACAGCAGTCGATTTTAGAGAATAATATCATGTAATATAATGTAATATAATATAAACAGGCTGGAAAAGAGCCCATGTTCAAGCAGGACCAAATAGATCAGATTGCTCAGGGCTTGCCTACCCAATTTTGGAATGTCTCCAAGGATGGAGAGCCCATAACCTCTCTGGGAAGCCCCATCCAGTGTTTCAACAGTCACAGGGTGCCTTTGGTTTGCCATTATATCCAATAAGAATTTCCCATGTGCATCACTTCTGGCTCTTTCTCTGTGCCCTGGACAGGCTCCACTTTCTCTGCAGGGCCACACTGGATACTGCAGATGGCAACAAGAGGTCACCAAGCCTTCTCTTGGGCGTGCTGAGCACACCCAGCTCTCAGCCATTCCCACCTTGTGTGCTCCAGGATCCTGAACCTCTTGGTGACACTTTGCAGGGCTCACCCCTGAATGCTCCATGCTTTGTTGTTTTGGGAAAGGCAGAACAGGACATGGCATTGCAGAACTGCTGTCATGACTGTGATGCCTTAAGTTTGAGCTTTCATGTTTTTCAGATTCTGTGCTGTCTAGGGGTGCAGTTCTCAGCCTCATATTAAGTGCCAGTAAGATCTCAACACAAAGCAGGAAGGCAAAACAAATCCTTTTCCTGCTGAAGATCAAGGACAATGTTTACAAGTTTTCAGGCCCAAAAGCACAAACACCAGTGGGGTTGAAGAGAGAAAAGAAGGATGGGACTTCATAATATGAAACTGTAATTGGACAATTAAACCCTCAATATGCAAATGGACAAAAAATTATAAAAGTTTAAGACCTTGTGACAGGTTGTCTATGTTGTGACCATTTAGGATCCACCTTGGGTGTAGCCCTGGCCAGGCTCTTGTCCTGCCCAAGGTGTATCCTAAAGACCTTTCAATAAATACCTACTTTACTCTCTAGCTCTGTCCAGTCTGTTTCAGGTCAGCTTTCCCAAGGTATCAACTGCTGCTCAGAGGTGAAGAATCCCTTCCCTGGACCTCCTGGTGAACACTTCCCCCAGCACAGTTTGCCACGAGGATGCTCTGCTGACTCATGTGCTGCCAAAAACCCCCAGCTCCTCCTCCACCAAGCTGCTTCCCAGCCAGCTGGCACCAACCCACCTCATTGCATGGGGGTTATCGAGTGCTAGATGCAGAATTTTAATCATGGCTCGAGTGGTAAGAGCATCTAAGAGCTCTTGCATTCCTTTAAGTTCTCTTAATTAAGGGCTAATTGAGCTTCCAAAGCTTTGCGTCATCTCTTGAGATTCCCTAACGAGCAGCGTGGCTTGGAGCAGGTGATGCCACCAGGCCCCACTCCAGACCCACAGAGCTCACATTAAGTGTTGAGGGAGCTGCTAATGCACTTCAGGGGAGGTTTTCCCACCCAGCTTCCAGGGGAATATCTCAGGGAATGAGGTCCCTGAGACAGGAGAGGATTTTCACCCATTCCAAGCCGTGAAGAGGCGCCGACGTTCTCATAAATTATCTTCCAAAAAAACAGCAATTTTTCTCGTGGTTGCTGTCCAGCAGACTGGGTTCCAGCACACAAATGTGTTGCTGGCTCAAACAGCCAGAAGTGTCAGGGCTGGAGTTAATTGCAAATTGATTGAATGGAAGGTACATTAAAAAAAAAATTCCAGAAGTTACAAATTCATTAGCTGGGTCGAGAAAGTGCTTTGTGCTTATTCAGTCTCTGCCATCCAAGTTCTCTGTAAATGTTTATGAACCAATAACTGATGCTATCTGTGTTTTGAGGCGTTCCACGTTCCCAATATTTACCAAGGGAAAAATCTAAGCCACAGGAAAACATAAAACTGTAATATATCCCCCAAAATGTTAACATATGGTACCTTGTTTCATTTTGAGAACCAAGTACTCACCTACCTGCAGAATGGTTCTCTGGCATAATTACAGAGTTGCCTTTCTTCAACAATTTATTAATGCAGCCCTGTGAAACATCAAGGTCAGTGTTTGTGGATTTTACTGGATAACAAACAAACCCGAAAATCCAAAGGACTGTTAATCCAAGTATGGAGGAGGTTTTGAGTTATTAGAAATTCATTGCTTATATCTTCTTCCCTTTGCCTGATGTGGCACTTCTCCCAAATAATCTCAGCTTTAAATTATATCCTGAGTTTATTAACCATGACATCAGAGAGAAAACTACCCACTATCATCATTTTCCTTCCTAAGGCTGAAGATTTCTGCCAAGTCATCTCAAAGTCTCTTCTTTTCTATTAAAAATAAACTCCACTGCATTAACTCTACTCCATTAACCTTTCCTCTTGGTTAAAGGTTTCTAAACCACTCCAGGGGCTGCTGCTTCCTCTGGTTTCATCTTGCATTTATTGTGAAGTGAGAATCAGAAACAAGAGGACAGGACAGGGATTGACAGGCTTTTCAAAATTCATCAGGAAATGCAAAATTTTTACAACCACTCGGGCAAATTCTCAGAGCTAGACCAGGATTCTTCCTCATTGGGAAAAGGAGTTGAAACTGTGCTAGAAGAACACAATAAATGGAAATAAACACAGGCAGCCATGAGGCAAATCATCACAGCCCTGCAAATCAACAAGTGTCAACCCCAAACACCCATCATTGAGATTCATCTTATACCAGTCTCATACAACTCTGATATTCCAAAGCTTTTCTCAGTTTAAAGGGAAAATCTGGTCACTGTTCCTCGTGGGCAGTGAAGCCTTAACACCATGTCTGTCTTTAGGGTTGGTGTTAGTGCAGGGTGTTGAAAGAGCAGCTGGTTTTCTCTGGGTGGATTCAGTCCCTTAATGAGCTTTTATTTACAGAACATGGCATTTCCAGCCCAGATCTGGCCTGACCAGTGCATCTGGAGAGTGACCAGATTCTAAGGACAATTGTAATTTATACATTTGCAAGAAACTGGTGGATTTAACTGTGGTAAATTAGCAATCCCAATACCTGTGTGCAGTCCTGACACTGATGATGATAAAGGAAAATACCATGGAATTCTCCTTTGGTTTATGGACAGAACTAAGGAGTAGGGCTCACCTCACTTTTGAATCCTTTCACTTCAGTAAGGAAGTAAAAGATCTTACAAGATCTGGTGCTGCACAAGTATCACTGTCCCTGAACAAATCACCTGAAGGAAAATTTTTCAAATTACTCCATATTTATGAGTGGGAAGTTTATTTCACAGATGGTATGTATTGAACTGCTTTGAGAACCCAGCTTCAGGTTTCTCCAGGGGCTTACATAGCTGGACCTCAGCTCTCCATCCACACAAAAAAGCAGTGATTTTCCTTTCCTCTTCATCCATAAATCCTTTTTTCCCCTCACTGAGTTAAATGTTCAGTCTCAGATGTGTTTTCCACTTCCACTTTGAGTGTGAGGAGCAGCTCCCAAAGTCTCAACCAGGACTTTTCTCCACATTTGGTGCAGTGGTTTCAAACACACCTGAACTTGCAGGACCTCTCACATATGCACCATCTGAGATACAATTTCACATCAGGACAGCCACTTTTCAATTTTGACCCCTGAAAGCAATCACAGAAGCTCATTTCACCTCACTTTGCAGAAAGCAGAAAGAAAAACCTTAATTTCTCCTCTGATGTGCAAGATTTGTGCCACACACCAACACTTAGCAGTGCCTTACAGCTTTGCAGCAGGGCTCAGAGCCATCACCATGCAATGCCTTGCTGCATCACTAATGGGTCCTCACTGTGAGACTGCCTGTGCACACCCAGGTGGCAAAAATCCCTGCCCTGGTGGCTCTGTGAATCCCTTCTTGGTGATTAACTCAACCCCCAGCCCTCCACAGCTGCATTCCCACTGGCAGAGCCCTGCTATGGGAGCTCATTTTGGAAACATTATTGAGGTTTAAGATCAAGACCCAGCAGTTTGCTGTCCAAAGCCATTGAGAGACTTCATTTGATTTCATGGTAATTTGTTATATTCATTTCAGCAGCACGGGCTCCCTAAAGTGATGATCTCTGTTTTGCCAACAAAGAGGAGGACGTCAATAGACATTTGGGTCAGGAGCTCTCCTCTGACACAAAGAAAGTTCTGCTGCAAAGTTAATCTTTTTCTCAGTTCTTTGCAACACAAAAGTAACCTGTTTTGACTTGCATTGTGATTGATATTTTTTTACTCATTAGCTCCTAATCTCTTTTTTAAGTGCTGGGATTCTTCTGTGATAACTCCTGCGGAAATCAATGGCTCGTGCTTTGGGTTATGGCCTGG
The DNA here is from genome assembly GCA_013389925.1 of Aegithalos caudatus. NCBI lineage: Eukaryota > Metazoa > Chordata > Aves > Passeriformes > Aegithalidae > Aegithalos > Aegithalos caudatus. The sequence goes on along the minus strand of WEIU01000714.1, from coordinate 484,955 downwards.
TTCTCTCTTGCTTTTAAGTTTGTGGCTTGAGAGCATCTTCCCCTGGTAATGACTGGAAGATAACTTTAGTTTTAGGGATCCTCTAGAAATGAAACAGCCTGTTTCAGGGGCAGGAATTTGCCCATATTATAAGGAATAAAAGGCATCAGCAGAGGCAGCTCTTTAACTGGCACAGGAGGAAGGCTCATGGCCCACAATGATTAAATTTTTTTCTCTTCATTCTGAGCCAGGAGAAATAGTGGAGTGACTGGGAATCTTCTTCTATTCCCTTAAGTTCTTGTGTGAAATATTTTACCCCAACCAAATCCAGTGACCACATTTCTCCCAAGTAGCCTGAAGGAAAAGATCTCACCTCTTCTTCCAGTGCTCTCTGCTGGTGTTTCCTTTCATCTTAACAGCAGGAAAACAAAAAAAAGTCTTTCTGGTTTATTAGCAGAAGCCTGACCTAAATATTCATTTGAGCACAGAGCAATGAATCCTCATGTACAGAACCCTTCAGAAAGCAGCCCCTGTGATATGTGGCTGGGACAGAGGCAGAGAGAACAGGCAGCATCCTCATTTCCCTGGGAAAAGTGCCACCTACAGATACTTCCTATCATCACTGCTGAAAACCAGGCCACGGCATTTCTGCTATTGCCAGTGATTAACTAAAGCTGCAAACTCCCCAGCAAGGCTCCCACTTTTAAATTCAGCTGCTGTGAAGATAGCTCTGCCTCCAGTAGAAGCATTAAGGAGAGTGTTCCCAGACAGGGCCTGCAAAGGTGGGTTTGGTTTCCAGCCCATCCCTCACCAGAACTCTCAGCTCAGTGTGAAAAAGTCAGTGATCCCACAAATTTAGGTGGTTAAATGTTATGCAATTGCCTGGGTGACATTAAAGTGACTCAGTGACCTGGGAATGGGACTGATGGTGGCAATGTGCCCTGGGCACAAGCCCATACCTGCTTCCCACATTCTGGGAGTTTAAAGTTAATGGGAATGAGATGCTCCTCTATCCAAAAAATAAGAAAGCCAAAAGTTGAAAGTTATAGCCTGGGCTTTCCATGCATCTCTGCACTCCAAACCAACTTATCTACCTTCCCTAGCTCTGATCCTGACTTAGAATCATGGAATTGCTGAATATTTGAGGTTGAAAGGGACCTTAGAGACCATCCAGTCCCACTCCCTGCCACGGGCAGGGACACCTCCCACTATTCCAGGTTGCTCCAAGCCTTGCCTTGGACACTGCCAGGGATGGACCATCCACAACCTCTCTGGGAAACAACTTCCTCATGCAAAGGACTGGATCTTGAGGTTGGAAGTGCCAGTAAAGGGTCTGAAGCTGTTGTTGCCTCTTGGAAAGAAAAGATTTCCAGGCTATTGTGCAGCAGTCTGACAGAACACTGCAGGGACGACTCGCTCGCAGCTGCAGAGTGTTGGTGATCTATATTTCATGCTTCTGATACTCCCTTCTAACAACTGACACATTCATCCTCTGACTCCCACAAATAATTATTTCAGTTTGGATTCAGCCATTTTCTCCCCCCTCTAGCTTGCAACAACAGTTCTAGAATCGTGTCAAATTCACAGAGATCTGTAAATTATAAATTACAGGGTGGTAACAGTGCACATGTCCATCAATGCCAGTGGGCTCCTTCTTTGGTTTTACTTTTTTTACTTAACTTTTCTAAGACGTTCTTTTCCACCTTAGCAGATACATTGAAGTTGGGAAATAGAAGGATGAAGGTCTTACCCAGTGGAAAGTTGGTCCCTCCAGATTCTATTGGGAAGGTTTGGTGAATTCAGAGAAATTACTGGAGTTTATGCTGAGTTAATGTTTCCCATTATAGACCAGGAAGGGGGTGCCAGAGTATTTATCAGTACCCCACACTGATGATAAGGATGTAATTACCAGAAGAAAAGTTGAGATATCTTTCCATTGTTTTCAGTGTTGATAGTGGGAAGCATTTGATCTTAAAAAACCGCTTCAAACAATTTTAGCATTCTGTTTGTATACTTTAGCTTTTCTTCATGTTCTTTCTCCTATTTTATATTTTGCAACACTTAAAATTTTTAAACATCTCGATTTTTGCAGAAGTTCTCAATTAGCAAACTTCAAATTCACTCTCTTATTTGTTTGGTTGGGTTTTTTTTATTTAACTGTTTTCAACACCAGAAACAGTTTGAGGGAAGACTTGGAAAGAAAAAACCTAACACAATAATTTTTTTAAAGGGTGTGGAAAGTTGAGACAACATTACTCCTTGTGCTGAGCAGGAAGCAGAAGATTGAGGAAGGAAAAAACATTCCTTATTACAAAGCTGAAATAATTTTGAAAAGTGAAAGCTTTCTGTAATAGGCTTCAGAAGTCTTTGATTTGAAAGGTCATTTTTGTTTCATCAAACCCAGTGGAAACGAAAGCTGTTAATGGGCTAGACAGACAGAGTTGATTTGGACTTTATACATACAGTGTCATATAGATTTTGCTGAGGCAAATAATTCTCTGCCTTTGGGAAAACCAGAACTTTCCAATATAAGACAGGAAAAAAAACAAGCAATCACAATGAGCCAAACTCTCCTGTTGGGTTTCCTTACTGATTTATTTTGCAATGAGCTGACTTCTGACTCCAGCATTTTATCAGGCCAAACAATAGGGTGGCACCACTTTTCCTGTGCCTGAAATCTCAGATTATAGCAGAGAAATACCTTGGCATCTCACTTTAGCCAGTGCTGTGTGATCCCTGAGGAAACTCAGCCTTTCTTCCTAAAGAGCAGCCTCACAAAGTGAGGGAAGATACAGCCAAGAGACCAATTCTGGGTCTGAGAGCTCCAGAAGGCAAAATAAAGAGGGCATTCTTGTTCTCCATTCTGCAGTATCTCTGAAAATCAGACCCCATGGGCAGCACACACTCCTCCAGGCCTGGTCCTGAATTCCCACACAGGGCAATGCTGGAGCTTCAGAGGGACCAAGGAAATGCCCAGTGCCTTAATGGGAGCTACTTGGGTTTGAGGCTGTTGCTTTTCATCCCTCCTGGAAGACAACCAACGTTCCTAAACTCTCCTAAACTCCTGTTTCCAAAGGCCCATAAAGGGAGGGGGTGAAAAAGAGCCCAGGCAGCCTTAAATCTCTGATTTCTTATGGAAGAATTTCTCTGTTCTCTCTGCATCTTCCTTTCAAAGAGCTGTGAAACATCCTGGCTGAATTTAACCAAATATCACAAAGCATCTTACAGGTTTTAAGGAGAGGGACCAATGGGGAGAGGAGAGACTGAAAAAGAAGTGTTTGGTTCACCCCAAATGAAGTCATGAGGTCCTTCTGGAAACCAAACCCCTGTTCTGTTGTCATGGGACTGCTTGTTTTTGATGAGAAAAGTGTGATTCATCCACAGGGTACTGCTCACACTTTTGTGTTGGGCTGAATGCCCACCCCTCCTCCCACCTCACTTTTATTTTGCAAGCTCTTCCCTTCACTCTAAGTACCCTGGTAGAGATATGGGTGAATATTATTGCAATACACTGCTGCTTCTTATCTATTCATCATCCCTTTTCTGGGACTTATCTGGGGATTTAAAGTCTCCTTGATTGTAATGATCTTCAGGAATTAAGGGTATAAAGGAGATCCTAAAGTCCCGTATGCCTTCTAGGCATTTTTGTATCTCAAACTAAAAAGGGAGTAAACATCAATTATACCAAAGAAGAATGTATCATTAACTCTTCAAATGTCTGACCAGGCATTGTTCATGTGGAGTAAAGATTTATAATAATAATTGATATAGTTTATAGTACTGGAAGCTTGCAGGAAATGTTGGTGGTGTGTGACTAGGATGACGAAGGATTAAAAGGGGTCACTTGGAACCTTTGTGGCAGTGACAAGAAGGAGTTTGGCCACACATCTCTGGGAGGCAAAAATGCACAGCCATGACTCATGGTTGACATTTCACATGCCAGTTTTCCTGACTGTAGCTCTGCACATCCCCTGACAGCAGCCACACCCCTGATTCCTGGATTTCAGACCACAGCTTTCACCATCATCATCACCCAAGCACTGGGCTGGGAGATGAAGAGCATCACATCCTGTGCTCACTGTCCTGATAGAAAGAAAAGGATCTGCTTGTTCAGGTGTGAGAGCCCTGAGTGATTCCTGCCCTTCCAGGACCTGCAGCCCCTAATTTAGACCCACAAAGGTTCCCTTTGCCCCATACATTTGACAGGATCTCAGCATCCAAGACAACCAAACAATATCATCACTTTTCCTTCCTCGTTCCAGCACAGATGTGCAGAACAAGGGCACATCTGGGCTGCACTTGTGGAAAAGGAAACAAGCAGACCCACAACTGCTGGAGCTGGTTTTGGAGACAAGGGTGGAAGGAACTTTTGCCCTGATTAAATCAGTGGGGAAGCTCCATCTGAGCAAAGCCCAAGCTGGAATGGAAATAGCAAACATCTGGTTATAACTTCTTTTAGTTATATCCCTGCTCCTTTCTTTCCCCTAGGGAAAAACAAATAATAACAGAACCAAACCAACCAATAACCTCAGGTTTAACACAAGGAGATAGAGAGTTCATAATTCCTGCCAGATGCCTCGGTGACAGGGTCAGAGAGGAGCAGACTCACTCTCAGCCCAAGCAGAGAGGGAAGATTTGTTTTCTGAGTTGACAGGACCTGGGATCCCATAAAAGACCATATGCTCAGGCAGGCACAGTACAAGACACACAACTGTTGTTTGGGGTTGTCTCTAATTCCTCTCTCTCATACTTTTTTCCCCTCTTGCTTAATCCAGAAAAATAACATCACCAAAGTTTGGGGTTTTTTCTCTATGAGCAGACTCAGTCAGCCAGTTTGCATTAAAACAATAATTAGTAAACTCTGTACATAAGTAATACATGTCTAGGTGTGCTAGGAAGGCTTTCCCCTGAAAAACTTTCCAAAAATACTGGGAATACAAACACTTCAATGCAAGGGGGAGGTTTTGTGACAGTCCCATATGCAAAAGGAAATTTTACTGGAAGAGGGGTTGATGACCCTCCAAAGAGGGCTGGGGTTACAGGTGGGTTACTCACAGGGGGTTAATTATTCTGCAGGTATTGGGGCTGAGTGAGAGATGGCTTTGGCACAGACCAAGGTGCCTGAAAGCCATGCAGCTCCCAGTCCTATTTCTAAGAGATTTCTATGAGAGGTGCCAAGCTGGAAACAAGATATTTTGTAGAGTAAATGTAGGTCCTCTCACGCTCTCCAATCCTTACAAAATTGCACCTGGGAAGATATGAGGCAGAGTGCATCATTCCTATAAATAAAACCATCCCAATTTAAACAAGCATTTTCACATGCTTCTCTCTCCAGTCCCTCCAGAACTGTGAAGAAGCCAACACTTCCCTTCAAATCCTGGAGGCACCATTATTTTGAACTTCAGGTTATGAAGGACCAGGTCCTCACCAGAAAAAATGATTCTGAGCCCTGCAAAGATGTAATAACCACCAATGGGTCAGACTGTGAAGGTGCAAGAATCTCTGGTCACTTCCTTGAACAGGCTTGGAAAAAAAAANAAAAAAAAAAAAAAAAAAGGAGATAAAAGTCCCCCTGTACATGCTTTATTTATTTAGGCAGTTGTCTCCAGCTGTACCTTCCTAGAGGGACAAACACCTTTCACACTGTGCTCCCAGACCCAGCCAAGCCTCAGTCCACCACCAAAACCTCAGGTAAACAGGAGTGAAAGATGAGGCTGCTGCCAGTGTGGACTAAGAGACTCCAGCTCATCACATCCAATCCTTACCAAAAGCTTCCAGGCTTCCTTTTAGGGTGGATTTTTCTTTTTCCTCAGGGACACCTCGTTACACTTCTTTTTATTTTTTTTTCCTCCTCGCACTGCTAAAGGTCGCTTTACAATAAGGTCAGGAAAGAAGAGGATTTTTAGCTATTGCTTACTTTACAGACCATTTCTCATCCTTCCTAGTGCTCCTGGTAATACTTACTGAGAGACAAAGCCATTCATCTTCGCAGATTCCCAGCCAAGTGTGGTTTGAAGCAGTTCACTTGCACTGTCAGAAGAGATATTACTCGCTATAAAAAGCTGCCTTATTCCCCCAAGTTGCCTCACTCGAGGCGTGACCCTTTTTTTTTTTTTTTCTGAAAGATTGGCACGATGATTGCTTACTTCTAGTCACCTGGAACTCTTCTGTCTGCAAGACATTTTATTGAAAATCACATTGTACCAGTCAATCACCCTCCCACCACCATATGTTGCTGTAGCAGGAGGGAGCCCTGCGAGCCTGTTCGTCGTGCTTGTGAAGCTGCAGCTTGGGTGACCTTACCAGAAACATCACCTGGTTCTGCAGAGGGGTGGTGGGAGCAGCTGGGACAACTTGTCTTGGATGCTTTTCCCTGTAAACTTCACGCTTGTCCTTCTCCACCCTGTCCCCAGGCAGATCCTTTCTGGCTCATGCTTGTTATCTGAAATGGGGGAAGTTTTTTGTGGTCATTTCCACTCAGGGTAGGGCAGCAAATTGGATGTGCTGGTGCTGAAGCTGAGTGAGCACTCATGCTGGACCCAACAAACAGAAATGATGAAGCCCAGTGAGCTCCTCAACCCACTGTGGAGCAGCAAAGGGAAAAGCAGGAGGTGGGATGTCCACAAGCTGCCCATGGAACATCTCCCACCAGGCCAGGATAAGGCTGGAGCACTGGGAAGACCTTTGGCAGCCCTGCAAAGAGCTGCCACACCAAAATTTTTGTCTGCCTGCTCTTCAGAGAGGAGAAGCACTCTCTGCAATATTTCTGTCACACAGGAGGTTTATAATAAACCCACTCAGTTTATCTCCAAGACAGCTTGAACATGACAGCAATTTTCCCTGCCTTGACGCAGATTGCAAAGGTGTCAGTGGGCCCCCCCCTGCTTCAGATATCAATCCCTAAAACCAGGACAGCTTCCCCATCACGCCCTGCAGGGCTGGCTGGAGGGAAGGCTCTTGCCTTGCTGTAGTCACTACAATTTGTAAGAAAGTCCATGGTCTTTACTAGGTGAGCAGGAATCATAATTGTTTTCCAGAGGGCAACATGTCAGCATGTAGTTTAGGTAAATCCACACATCTGTATAATTCCTTATTTAGTCTAGCTTAGGTTTAAGAAACTACAAATATCCACTAGCTGGGGTTCTAGATGTGGCAATGTGGGAGAATTCTGTCTGAATCCTGCCACAGCCTCAGTTGAATGAATCTTGTTGTTCCTCATGCTTTTTTATTTGCTTTTTCCTCCCCTCCATCCTCTGAAATTCCCCCATCCCATCTAAATTCCTGCAGATGCTTTTACATATTTCCTGGGGATCACCAGCTCAGTCCCACCCTCTTGCCTGCATCACCTCTTGCCCTGAGGCTGTTCCTGAGCCTTGACAGAGAGCAGCTACCCCTGGAGAAGTTGGAACCCAGCCTGGTGACAGCCCCAGCCAGTGTTTCCCTGCTGGTTTTACCTGCACACTCACAGGGAACACTGACAGCCTTGGCTACATGCAAATCACCACTGCACATGCATGTACAAGGAGCCTGAGCAGGAAAATTATGACCTGCTGGAGGGAGCAGGGATTTATTCCTGTGTTCCCAGAGAAGATGGATCTGAGCACCCATGGGCTTTGGGAGGATTTAATAACTCCTCCTTGCTCTAGGAATGCATGCCCTGGACAGCCAGCAGCCAGTGGAGCTCAGCAGTCAGGCAGGCAGAGTGACTGACTTGGCCAGGGCTGGTGCACAGATATTGTCACACTGGGGCTGTGCTCCCAAATAAATCAGGCCAGGCATCATCTCCTGGGCCAGGGAGCACAGCTCTCAGCCACATAACTGAACTGTTTTTCCCCACAGCAGAATCAGGCAGCCTTGATGGGATTCTCTTGGCCTGTGCTATCCCTCAAGACATGGAATGTGCCCGTGCTTAGCAGATTTTGGTCAAAACACTGCTGTGAACAGAGCAGTGCTCTGGCCTTGTTTGGTTGTCTGGTTAGGAACAGCTCCAGTTAACTCTGCCCTGTTGTCCTGCCTGTCCCCAACCCTGGGCTGTCCTTGGCTCCAGAACTCCAGCTGTGCCCCCAGATGTGCCTGGAGCTGCATCCCTCATTTCAGCACCACTGCCTTTGGGGCATTGAGCACACTTGGAGGGAGCAGCCTCAGATCTGAGCAAACTTTATTTTTTGCTGATCTCTAGACAGGTCAGACCTCTGAAAAGACAACAGGGAGTCAGCAGCCAGGTCCTGTTACACTGCAGTCAAAAGGTGTGACCCTTTCCTGCCTTGCAAGAGCAACAAGTTCCCCAAAAAACCCTTTTCCTGATCTATTTGATATGGGGGAACACAGCATTTTTGCCACATCCTTCCCTTTAAATTCCACTTGAGCCCCTGATCTGGTATGCCTGGAGTTGGGTCACCTGCCACCACCTCTCCTGCTCCCCAGAGAGGTGTGTCCAGTGTCCTGCTACCAGCAGCAAGCACAGTTCACATCTCTGTTCTGCTATTGACACTCTGACAAAGCTTGGGAAAACAAATCCTTTCCTCCTGCTCTGCCCACCTTAATTCTTAAGAAAACCCTTTCTTGGAGGCAGCCACAGCCTTTGGATACTCTGCAAATATATACNCTGTCCAGTTCTGGTGCTTGGAGACTGGATTTTGTGCCTAAGGGTCCTCTGTCACCTTTCTGTTATCAACTCTTCTTGGCTGACATTTTTTGGGAGTTGGTTGATTTTGGGGAAGGTTTTTTTTTGGTTTTTTTTCCAAATGTTTGCAACAAATTTTATTTCCTGGTTCTGAGACCCACAGAGCAACAAGTAATCCCAATTCTTACTCTCCAGTAACCCTCTCATTCTAGCTTTCTTCTCACTTCTAGGTTTTCCAAAGGGAAAAAAAAGGAAAATATTTCCATGATACCAAAAGCAGCTGCACCATCCTCACATTTGTTGGTAGGAAAGTGCAGACAGACCTGAGTAGCAATGCTTAGAGGCAGGTCTGGGTCTGAAGTCCCTCAAGGACAAGGGAAACTGTCTCAGGTGTGTTCCCTCACATCTGCTACAGAAAAGTTGAGCCAAAGCAGGAGCCTGGCCAGTCTCTGCACTGACTGCTCAAACACTGCAGTGAAAATGCACAAATAGGTCCATCAGGGGGAATTTTGTGCTCTCACCCTAAATCTGTGCTGTTTGTGTGTGTCTCAGTTGCAGGTCAGCTTTGGGGCTGGACAGGGGAAGGCCAGGGAAGGGACACAGTGACATTATCTGAGGGTGGCAGCACAAAGAGCCTCTAACCCTGCAGGGTGAATCCACAGCTCTGACCTTCCTGCCTGGGAGATGCTGGAGCCTGGCCCCCAGCAAGGCAGGAACTGCACATTTATTACTTCACTGCTTTCCCAAGCAATGAAAAATATTATTAATGAGTGTAATTTATAAGCAGGGGGAGCAGACAAAACCAGGCTTGCAGAGAGCTGCTGTGCACTGCCTGGGGAGGGCCAGGGAGGAAGCGATGGGGAGATACCAGCTATTGTGTCTGGCTTGCAAGGTTACTTGTTCTGATAGAGCTTCATTTCACATCTATCCTGGAAAACAAATTCCCTTTCAGGCCTTTTTCATAATGAAGAATAAAGAGGCTATTGTTGCAGAAAGTTAATTGTGCTTTTAAGCCACGTCCTGCAGCCTCTCCACCTCACTTTGGAGCAGGCAGTGAGCTCGGGATGCTGGGGAAGGGGTGACTCAGCCTCCCCTGTACACCTGTGGCCACCAACAGACAGATCTGTTTGCCCAGCACTGAAAAATCACCATCTGTGACAACTCTTAGTGTTGCTTCAGCAAGCTGCCTTGATTTTTTTTTTTTTCCCCGTAGGATTTTAGGTGTGGTTTCTGCTATTGCCACAGCACAGGGGCTCACACTCTCCATGGATTCATGGAGACACAGTCTGCAGGGATCCTCAACACAGCTGCAGACAGGTGAACCTCCACTCCAGCTGACACCAAAAAAAAAAAAAGCTTTTTCTCCTTTATTTACCCAAATTCATGCACCATTTCTGCTGCCCTGAAAGACATGTAACAGTTAAAAAACTTACTGTGCTTGATTTTCTTTCCTGAAATCCCATTATATTCTTCAGCATTAGTTGAGCTGAATTATATTTAGAAATGTTTCAGCCACGTTAGAGTGGTTTTAAGACAATTTAGACTCAGGAAATGTTACCCAGAGGGAATACAGGAAGAGCAATCATTAAGGATGCTTGTCATTAGACTTTTAACCTTCGTGCTTTACCTGTCTCTCCCTACCAGACAGCTCCAGCAAGGATCATTCTTTCTACAGCTCGTTCATTTATCTCTATCTTTCAGCTCTCACTGAAGTCAAACATCAATTAATGCTATTAAAGCAGAGCTGCTATGTAGATATCTTCAACAGAAGCATCTTCTCCCTGCTGTCTTTATCCTTTTTCCCTGTCTTTAAACCCCAGCAGCGTTCACCAGGCTAACTGAATTTTCCCAAACCACACACCAGGCAGCCTGGGAGTGTTTGGATCTCCCTGACCTGGTGTGACAGGTCAGGGTACAGCCAGCAGAGCCAGCAGAGCCAACTCTACCTCCAACAGCCTGGCCAGCAGCCCTAAAAACCTCCAACCCCTGGCCAGGCTCCTCAACATCAAGGGACTGGCTCAAAATTGACTAAATAAAGATTAAATGTGATAACGTGGGCTTCTTTTATTTGCATCCTGGATTTTCACCATTAGGTTACCCTTGGACAAATATTTTCTGGCTTCTAAAGACAGGGCAGGACAGACCATGAATCATAGATAAAGCCTAAAAATCTCTGTCAATTTGAGGAAAAAACAGGCAGGGCTTTATTTTTTTTCTTCTAATGAAAGGATTATCCCTGAATCACAGGGAACTTCAGGCCAAAAGAACAAGTCTTGAAATACCCACAAGAAAGCTGGTGATGGCAATAACAAGCATGTACTGATAGATACATGTCCTTGATTTTCCTTTCTTCACATGCCTCTCCTGCACCATTGCCACCAATAACTTGTTAGGAGGATGTGAGCACTCTCTACACCATCCCCTGGCAGCACAGATTCTTCTTCCCCCTCATGTCTGATCCCAAAAAATGCTTTGACTTCCAAGAATTGCATTTCAGGTACAGTTGAATGTTAATTTGACATCAGTGTCAAAGCAGATGTTTTCCATGTCTTTTGGGAAAGTCCAACTGAGTCTTTCAGGCCTTTCCAGTCACTCCTGGTCTCTGAGTGGTGGTCAAGCCCATAAACATGACCCAGCTGGGGTTGTCACCTCAAAACTGGCATTCATTTAATGCTCAAAGGTGAGGTTTTTCTGTGCTCTGGTTCCTCTATCATGTCCAGAGAGTCTCAGGAGTTATTCTGACACCTCTGCACCTCTCACAGCTACTCCAGCCTGCAGCCAGTCCAGATGGGGACATGTGACAGAGGAACCTCCCTTGATCCAGCACCACAATCCCCAGGACATCTCTGTGCCAGGCTGTTCTTCCCAACAGTTATTTGTTCCTACCCAGCCCTTGCCCCAGCAGTTTTCCTTTCCTCTTCCCAAATCCCATTTGGGGAGCAGTGAAAAGCAAGTCGAGCACAGGTCTTCAGTGTTTTTATTTACTTTGGGAGCTGCAGCAGGAAGAGAAACAGGAACTGGTAAAAAAATTCCCCTGCTGAGACTTAGTTCAGATTTAACCAACTCTGCAAAGAAAGGTCTCCATTATAGGAGGGGATGGACTCGAGAGGAACTCGAGCTACAAATTCTGTTTATTCCCTGCTGTTCTGCAGGTGGATGATTTTGGAGCTAAGGCATGGGCCTGTGAAATACAGAAAAATCCTTTATGGCCCTTCCAACACAGAGTTTTGAAGGGAGGGGGGGAGGTTAAAGGGTCATCAGAAACACTGCTGCACCTCCTTGGAACTTCATTTCTTCATCAATAACTCTCACAGAGGATCTTATTCCTTATTTCAGGCAAGCAATATTATATCATCAGAGAGATGGCACGAGCAAAGGCCAGAGTCATCATGCTCGTAGAGGTGCCATTAACAAGCACAGACACAAAAATCAATGCACTGCACTTCATGCCTTTGACTCCAGATCCACAGTGACCCCGTTATCTGATTTGCCCTTTACAGCCCTCCCTGCCCATGGAGACAGAAACCTCCCAGCACATTGGATACCCCTGCCCACAGCCCCACTCCTGCAAGAAAAAAAATAAAAGCTCAGAAAGAAAAGAAATCAAGTTTGTAAACAGCAATTTGCCTGTAAGGTGAGAGGCAAGGAGACAGAGGCTTATTTAAAATTAATGTCAGTCCCAAAGGGTGTTTCTCCTGTCTCTGTGGTCCAGGGTTATTGAGGCAATGCTGTGATTCCTGTGGCCCTGTGGAGTTAAAGGGGACAGGATTTGTTCATCTTTAGAGCAAATCTCCATCTTTCCCCCATTCTGCTGTTCTTCTTTGTCCTTTCTCATTTCAGGAAGAACAGGCAATGCTTCATCTTCCCTTCCCAGGGTTCCATTTTTTCCTCAAGAGTGGAGGGCTCTTCAGATTTCTCTCTCAATATTTTGTAGTTGGCCTCTTCTACGTGTGCTAACTGCAAACCATTAAAATTTTTCAAATAATTCACAACCAGCAATTGATAGAAATAGAGTCACCTCCTGCCTTCTATTTTCTGGTGGCATCCACAGTTTGCAAGCTCAGCTAAAGTATTGCTTGATATGTCTGTCTCTCTCCTTCATTTTCCATGAATTTTGATTCTATTGAATCTCTCAAATGTCCCACTCTACACCTACAAAGTGTTTATTTCTTTTGCTTTGCTCCAGGTATAGTGAGCTGCTCAGAAAGCTGCCAAATGGGAATAGTTTGGCACGGGATTGACTCCTCCTTTGGTGTCCAAACTCTCAGTACTACAAAGCAAAGGGAAATGTGGATTAGCAAACCCATCCCAGATCTGTGGAGGAGGAAGAGATGCCCACAGCTAACAAGGAAGCACAGGAAGAGTGAGGGCAGAGGGAAAAGGAGTCAGGAGTGCTTGTTTTGGGAAGTTGAGTTGTGTTTCAGCAGGGATAGGAAAGCAGATGGTTGTGCCTTCATCATTAAAGGAATACTTCCTAAAGGAAGAGTCCTGAAGAGTCACAGCTCCTTTCCAGCTCCAGGATCCCAAATTTGACTGGCCAGTGCCTCCTCAGATATCCTGGCATGGAGGTCCTGAAGTGAGCAAGCTGCAGGTAAAGGCAACTTCCCTGGACACAAGCATTTGAGAGACCCTCACTCACAGCAGGAGATATGACAAACCCTGCTGATGTGGCAATTAATCTCTCTCTGGAGATGTTCCTTAGTGCTGGTTTAGGAGAAGAAATTTGGGTGCATTAGGGAGATTGGCAGGGAGAGATTTTGGCTCATTTTAAACTCGTGGCAAGGCAACAGCTCCTTATCTCACCTCTGTCAAAGGAGCCACGGGGATCAGGATTGCCAGCAGAGCCTTGGCAGGCAAAAAAAAAAAGGTTACAGGCAGAGTGGTCACTGCCCAGCCATGAAGACAAACATCCCCAGTAATTCCCTCAACTCAAAACCAGGAGCCTCACACAGGGCACCCAGAGCAGCTGCACACCCACACCCAGCAAACTCTTGGGGAAGCCAAGTCAAATCACAGCTCTACCANTAAAATAGAAATTTCACTATCTCACCTCAACCTAAAGGTATATGCTGGTCAGCAAGTCTAGGACAGAAATACAGAACAACTCACCAGGACATCTGCTGCTGTTCCCTCCATAAGGTCTCCAGCCCAGCCCTCATCCAGCTGCCTCCACGCCTCCCTGCTCCCCAAACCCACCTTTTGTAATGCAAAATAATAACAGGCCTTGTTCCCTGCCTCGCCTGCTTTTCATCTAAATTAAAACTCGGCTAATCTCATTAATGAGCTCACCCTGGTGCTACCGTGTTCTTTGGATGCCCCCTAACATCATTAGGGACTTATCCAGGGAAACAAAAGGGCATTGCTCCATGCAGGGAATGAAGAATTAATGCAAGGGTGGGGTGTGCTTTGCAATTGTCCCCCTAATCACTTGTTTGTGTGCAATTAGTGGCTGTAATCTCCATCTCATTGCCACTGTAGCAGCGTGTGCACGTGTGGGCAGGGGGGATGCAGGGATGGGCAGGGGACAGCAGCACACACGGGGCAGAAATGCACCCAAAGAGCTGAAGGGTGCCCAGGTGGCAGGAAAATGGAGTGAAGAGGTCTCAGAGTGAGCAAAACCCAAAATATTCGGGTATTTCATCAGCTGAGGTGTCAACTGGTGCCAGGGCAAGGTGAGAGGGAAGTTGCTGGGGTAGAAAGACACCTTGGAAGGGACAACAGAGATTCAGAGCATCCTCCCAAGGGATACAGCTGGGAACAGGTGTGCAGGGCCACATGGTCTTGAAAGAGAGGAGAAGATGAGATTTGTGTCCCTGCCCTCCTAAAAAATATACATTTGTGGATATCAAACACCAAGGAAAAGGAGCAAAAATGGAGTCAAAAATACTTTCCCCAAATTCACCTGGGTAAATCACTTTCCTGACATGTCATTGAGCTTCCAACCCTAATCCAGTTTGGCAAACACCTCCATTCTCTTTCAGATAATTTGAGAAAGGAAGTTTCTTCATATCTCACCAGATTTGGAACAATGCAGGTGAAAATACTTTTCTCTTTCAGGCTCTCCTCCTGAGGGCCACTATAATCATTTACCTCCAAGCTGGGTGTCCTTGGGGCAAAGAAGAGGGAGGAGGTAATGTTTTCTGCTGTTGGGATCCAGCCTGCAGAAGTGAGGCATCCAAGCCTTGATCCATGTTTCTAATCTGATCTTCCCAGCTTCTGGCATATTGGATTTTTATTATTATTTTTAGGGCCTGTTCCCAGGAGAGGAGTGTATTTGTTGCTCAGTGGGGCTGCCACCATCAAACCCTTCAGCATTAATGCTGTTTTGTCTCAGAAGTGCATCTCTGCAGGGCTGGAGTGGGTTTTCTGTTGAGCTCCTGGGTTTGATCTGGCAGGGCTCTGTGATGAGGGGAGCGTGTGATGCTTTGCCTGAGATCAGAACCTCAGCAGCACTTTGTATATTGATTAACTGAGGGAATTGCCATGGTTTGGCTTCACAGCCCATTGCAGGACAGTTTCTACTCTGCATCTCATGTAGGTTTGTAATTTTGGGGTAGCAGTGATAAAAGTAAGCTTGTTTCAGCCAGAATTTCAAATGGAAGACACCCAACATCTCCTTCCTTAAAACAAAACATATGGCTTTATCATTCTGAGGTGTTTTAATCCCTGGGACTGAATTCTTTGGAGTTCTTGATGCCATAATAAATCTTCAGAGGTTTTCAGTGCAGTTATTTATGTGGATACAACTTGCAGTAGTTTGTTAGTCAATGCTCAGCTCTTCAGGAGGTTTCCTTTATATTTTAAAGCACTGTGGAGATGAAAACTTTACATTTCTTCAGTACAATGTCTGAGAGGTTTTTTTCTGAGAGTTCACGCTGCCCTGGGAGTCCAACAGAGTTTTAAAAAAATAATAAACCCCTTAAATCCCCACATTCTTCCTCAGGTTTTCACTCATTCAGACGGATTCACAAAAAAAACCAAACCAGAATTTGACAACAACAAAAGATCTGGCAGAGATTTTGGAGGGGAAAGTCAAGAGGGAAGAGAGGAGGGACAGGGAGAGAGGTGGGCCTGTCTGCAGAGAGGCGGGATGGATACAGCAGCATTTGAGTAAATGATGAGCACTTAAGCCATCAAAACAAGTCTGGAAGGTGTAGACAGGTCTGTTAATGTCAAATCTGCTCTATGTGGAGAGCTGTGAGGGATTCCTGGGATTTATGGAGTGTGAGGGAGCACTATGGGGTGTGTTTACAGGGCTGAGGATCAGTAGGGTGTGTGAGTGTGACTGTACAGAGCACAGCTCAGACACTGTACACAGACAAGCTGGAGAATGGTTTTGGGTTTTTTTTTTTAACAAGCTAAATTATTCTGTCCTTTCCCAGCTCCTCTCCAAGTGCCCCCTCCCTTCTGAGACAAGGCATTAAAGCATGGGAAAAGTGATACTTAACATTGAAATTCATCATTAATTCCTCTGTCTTTTATTGTCGTAACATTAGCCATAATGAACTCCTCTTGCACTGATGTCGATTTGGTGTGTCACTTTCCCTAGAAGTGCTTCATAACTTAGCATTAATTAATGGTGACTTCTTGCAAATTGTGTTACAGAGCTGATAGCACTTCTGGGTAACTGAGTGTCACCAACTGCAGCCATCAAACTTGCTGTGGTAGCCAGGCATCAGGCAGGATTAATTGCTGTATCACACCAAGACATCACCTCTGGATCTTCCCGGGGAAGGAAGGAAAGTTCATGGCTTGGGAATTTAACTTGGTTCAATTCTCAGCTTTGCAATTGAATTCCAGCACTGGGTAGACCATTGGAGATGTTTGCACCATTCTGTGAGGATGGAGCAGGTGGAAATCCCAGGGGTTGGGTGATCATGGTGTCTGCAAAGTTCTTCCCAGCTGGAAAAACACACTTCAAGGTGTCTCTACTTCATGGAGCTTTGACTTCCAAAGGATCTGCCCACCTTGGCTCACACAGGCTTTGTTATGTCACTTCTTGCTTCCAAACCCAACTGGGTGCAAGTCCTCCACTGGCAGCACGGTCAGGTGAGTTTACCCTGAAATTACACAACAAAACCAATAGGATTTTACCCCAATAGGCAGAAGTTCATATTTGACTGGTTACTGAAGGTGCCTGAAGGGAAAAGCTCATCTGTAAACATCAACAGTTTTGATATCAAGGGCTAGGGCTGGGGTCACAGAGAGAAACTCGCACATTTAGTGCCTCTCTGGAGCTGTCCCTGTGTGAGCTGCCTGTTTGAGCCCTTAGGGTGGAGATTTGGTTGATGCAGTGTACAAGCTGACCATAAAATCAGTTTCCTAAGACTAAAAGATAAAATAGGAGACCAGCTTTAATCAGCAATAAGAAAGAAACTAAGAGGGAAAAAAAGTTTAGTTCATTACAAGTCACTGTTTATCAGATTGAACTGTGCCTTTCGGCTCAACAGGACTGGGGCTTCAGTCTCAATTTTAGCAGTGCTTTAAATATAATGCAACACTAAACAGATTTGTTTTCCATGGAGAAGAGACTCAACCACCTTCTTCACAGATATTAAAAATGCAGACAGAGGCTGGTGTTTAATGAGTTCACTTGCAAGGTACTAAAGCCAGCTACCACCTGTCAGGATCTTCAGATGTGCTCCTAGGCCTTAATTAAGAGCTGTTCTTGGTTTAATTTCATTCCTTCTCTCCCCAGCCCCACCTACCTCCTTCCCCTCTTTTTGGTTTGCCTTGTTTCAGAAGACAGAAACCAGCCCCAGAGAGACGCCTTCCAAAGTCAATCAAAAATTAATTTCAGGTGGCAGCCAAGTCACAACTTCTCATTTATTCATCAAACTCCAGTGACTTCCCAATCTCCTAATCACAGATTCATTGAATCATTCAGCTTGGAAAAGACCTCTAGGATCATAAAGTCCAACTATCAGACTCCTGCTGAATGATTCCAGCTCCTCCTGTTTGTTGCCTGGTGGTGGGACAAAAGCAGGCAGCCAAGCATGCAAATCAGATTAACAATTTGCACCTCTGTGAAAGGGATTAGCTGCTCTGCCTGGTGTGGATGCTCTAAGAAATCAGTCTGCATCTGTCAAAATCTGTAACCTTACTTGTGTCTCTGACTCCATACTTGGGTTGGTTAAGATAATAATAATAATAATTAATTAACAGGCTGCTTTAGATTACATCTTCTCCCGTATGGGATTAATCTTGTATTTCCTTAGGGAGCTGATTTTCTGGGCTGGCTGTGAATTTATTCTTTGCTGCTCTAATACAGGATGGTGTTTGCATGCTTTCAGGGTCACAGCTACAGCAGGGAAAGCATAGGAGTTAAAGCAGTGGAGCCAGTTTAGGATTGTGTCCAAATCCCATAAATGCCACATGTGACTTCAGATAAGTCACTTAATCACCCTTTCTCACACCCTATATTTACCAGATCAGCCAAGGCAAGCGGATTTACAAGGATGATTCATCCCAAAAAGGGCCAGGGGACATTGCTTCTATTCCTGACTCCGCTCTGAAACTTCACTAAAGTCACTTTTCTCACACCATCCCGACTTCCAGCTGCAGAGGGAGGGCAGCTTCTGCTCTGCTCTAAAACCTGAGTGACAGCCCTCAATCAAGACACCCACAGACATTCCCAGCCCTCAGTAGCCTTTGGGGAGAAGGTCACTCTTGGATGGTGGCTTTTCCATGGATACCATGCTTCTGATCTCAAATGGGGACATGCCACCTGAGGTAACAGCTCTAAATCATCAACTCCCCTGAGTCATGATTTAGGTCTGAATTAAGTCTTTTGCACTAAAAGTGATAAGCCCGAACTTCCCCTACAAATTGGAACAAATTTTTGTCTGATAAATGGTCTCCTACACAAGGTAAGGAGGAAGGGATGAGTGTAAAACTCACAGTAACACTTACAATGCACTCTGGGGATGCTGCAAACCTCCCCAAACCCCGTTTCCAAACAAAACACACAATTACCTCATTATGTATCAGAGCAAAGCAGTACCAATGAGTTATCCCAATTTTTGCTTCACTGTTGACCTTGGCAGACCAATCCCTATAAAGGGAAGAGAGCAGCCCTGCCTGGAAGGTGCAATCTCCTTTCTGTTGATGTGACAGTTTAAGGCCAGCAAATGCCATATTCCATATTACAGCATTCCATACCTTGCAAAGCTTTCCCCTGTGGACCTTCTACATTTCCATTCTACCCAGGGCAGAGTGGGGTGGCAGAGAGATGCTGAGCAGCCTCTTTGGACATTCTCTGGGCATAAGGACTGTGTTGCAGCAGCCCTCTTGTTAGAGGGTAGAAATGAGCCAGGACACAGACTTCTAGTTTCTCACAGCATGAAAAGGGTCCTGGTTTATTCCTCTTTACAGCTCAGCCATCCTGACTCCAACTATTCACTGACTGACTGCAGCAAACTTCTACTGAAGGTTTCCCTTGCAGCCTCTGACTGCTGGTTATTTCCTGCTAAACTATGACTGCAGGTATTAGTTTGCAGACTCTGAGTGCAGGCTTTTACCCAGCTTGACTGTGACTGCAGGGATTGCTGTGCAGACTCTGACTGCAGGTTTGTTACTCAGACTCTAACTGCAGGTTTATTTACTCAGACTGTGACTGCAGGTTTTTTACTCAGACTCTGACTGCAGACTTTTACCCAGCTAGACTGTGTCTTCTCTTTTCAGTCTGCTCTGACTGCAGACCCAGACTGACCTCACAGCAGTGATTCTTTCCCCAGGATCCTTTTCCTCCTTCATCACCCTCCTCACCAGCTAACCCATTCCCTTTTATCACACTTATCTCTATTGGATATATCTGTGACTCATCAGGGGTGAGGCTGTACTGGGTAATTAACACAGCTGTTACTTATCAGGGGCAAGGTCACCTGTGTTCCCTTCTCCTACAGGATTGGTCTTGATGGTGCAGTCTGGAGCCCATCACCATCAAATTTACCCCAAGCCTGCTTTAGAGGCACTTTGGAGGAGGGAACTGCATCCCATTGGATGGGCACAGCCTTGGCCACACAGCAAGTTTTCCTTTCCAGCATGTGCAAAATACTTACATTAAAAGTTAATTTTCTGTGAATTTAACCCTCTCCAGCCAAAGTCTGAGTTCCTAAAATTGTTTGAACAGTTCTCAGTTTTTTCTTTTTCTATCCTTTCCAGCCTCCCCTATGAGGAAGAGTTGTTCCCAGCATCCTACACAGCAGGGCCAGGGAAGTTCAGCTCCATGATGCTGCTCTGCCAAGCAAGCAACACCCACCACCTCCTGTCTCAGTCAGACCACTGGAGACTCTGTGTCCTCTGTTTCCTCTAAGAAAGCTCCAGGCAGTGCTGCAATTCAAGCAGTTGCTCCATCATCACAATCCTGGCTTCTCTGGCCTTTCTCTTGTGTGCACAAGGACAAGAACATTTTCCTCACACCACAGGCTGGTCATGTCAGCCTGGGACCAAAAAGACTCTGACACACACATGGAGCTCCTAAAATGGGTGTTCACCTTCATCTGCAGGCATAGAGTGAACCTGTGAGAAGCAGCAAGACAGGTTTGGGAAAGGGTGGAAATGCTGCAGGAAAAGGAGCAGAGCAGGATTTGTGATGAGATTTTCAGGCAAAATTGTAATTTGGATAAGGCAGCATGGAAAAGCAAAGGCCTGAGGGCAGTCCTGGGTGTGCTCACACACCAGCAGCAGGACCAGCAGCCCCTGGGAGTATTTAGGTCTTGTCAGGCAAGGATTGACATGTCCCTTTGAGCAAATGTCCATCCCTGGAGCTCTGGTGACGGCTCATCCCTGTCCATCCATTAAGAGTTTTGTTTCTGTGACAGCTGACACGGAGATTGCTCAGTATGAATTGCAATTACAGCCCAAGCACAGTGAATCTGAACTTATCAAACAGGAGGCTTTAACTAACCAACAATTCTGCTCAGAGGGATGGGCCTCCTCCTGGGAGAAAGAGGCTCCTGAGGAGCTAAAAGCTCTCTTCCAAAAGGGATGTGTGCCCAGACAACAGCAGGGCTGGGCTTTCTAGGGGAGGATGCTCAGGTGTTAGACAGAGAGGATTTTTTTGCTTGTTCCTTTGCCAATTACTGAGAGAAACAGGAGGAAGGATCCCTGGATTGGTGCCATGCCACTCAATAACCCCACAGGTAAACAAGGAAGGTCTCCCCCATAGTGAGGGAATCAGATGCTCAAATCTAATGGGAGCTGGAAGAAATTAATATTTAAAGAAAATTAAATTTATTATATAATATACATTATATAAACACATTTATTTATAATATTTTTGATTATATGGGAGGGGTTTAAGTGTGTGAAATCTCACACATTTTAAGTGTGCACATTTTGGGCTTTAATCCCACAAGATCTCCAGTCTCAAACACATACAAGGGTCACCCTTCAGCCCCCTCCCTGCCAGCTTTCTCTGTAGGCCACAGGAGGGAGGGAATTGCAATCCTGCAAAGCCAAGAGTCCAAGGGTGTCCCACAGAGACACCCCAGAAGGTTCCCATATGGTCGGATAAGCTGCTGGAGCTGATTTCCTGGCAGCAGCCGGGGTGCACAGTTGGAACAAACCTGTCCCAGGACATCTCACCTCCCTTGTGCATGCCAAGCACAGCTGAGCCACAGTGGATGCCAGAGCTGGAGCTCATCAGGAGACCTGGAGCTGAGCTATGACCTGGTCTGGCTGCACACAGGTCTGTTTTCCAGCAGACAGGAAGGCTTCTTTTATGGACAAAACTTTCCAGAGCACAGCAAGAGTGTAGATGTTGTAAGGTCCTTCCTTGAGCAAAGCAATGAAAGGGAGAAGCATCCAAGCTGCCAAATGCACTTGCAGACACAAACTGTAATTTTGGGCAGCACTTTCTGCTGTCCCAGACCTCAAGACCTGAGTTTGCATCCCTTGTAGGAGTGGTGGGATTCTAGTCCTTGAACAGGACAAGAGTGGCAGGCCATTGTCCCTCCACTCCAGGTGTTGCCCCATATCACACACAGGCTGGTGCTGAGGGGTGACAAAAGCTCTCAGCGTGGAGAAAGAGGCTCAGTTTGTAAACTCTGAGTAGCTTCACTCTTCTTACCCTTCACTTTGCAAGGCTACTGCCCTTAATCTGTTTGTGTCTTCTCCAGGAGCCACCTGCAGTTCTGTCCCTGCCCTTGGATGCTGTTAATGGCCATGGTGGAGTTGGGAAGTGCCCAACCTCTGGATCCTCTGCACTGCCTCCAACATTCCTGACTCTGCTTCACCCTCTTCCTCAGCTTCCCTGCCTTCTTTGCTGAAAATACAGCTCCTGTGGAAATAATTTCCAGACAACAGGTACACAAGAAGCTTTTGTTCTTTGGCCATACCTATTTAAATTCACCTCCCTCACCACCTCTTTCCAGTGGCTTTACCTGGCCAGGCAGACAATTCCAACCTCTTCCTTGCAGCCTGCAAGGTCCACTGCTTTGATTTGTCCCCTGGGGTGGGATTCATCTCACCCAGTGTCTGATGTGCACCACTCTGGTCGTCTGCAGCCACACTGGTCACCTTCAGACACCTTTAGAGCCTGCAGAGAGAAATAAGCCCTGCCAGGACATGAGTCATCTGACCTATTTGAGATGTCTGCTTCAGAATGAGATTAATTACACCCTGGAAGCACCTGTTTTGCTCCAGCTAAAGCAGGAGTCTAGACAACCAGCTCATGAATTCAACCTCAGTGTCTTTTTAGGCGCTCATCTCCTCAGGATCGTCGGCTCTAATGAACCCTCCTGCAATTTTGTCAGTCCTGCTTTAGCTGAGCTGTACTTTGGCCCATGCTGTGTGATGACAGCTAATGATGAGCAGTGTGACCTGATGAGAGCAAGGGCTGCTGTTGTCTCCTGAAAAGAGAATTCTGCCCTTCAGAGAAGGTGTGTAAAGGTACCAGACTAGGCAGCCAGGCTCGGGATCTGGATGTGGGTGGATTTGGGGGTATTTTGGTACTGCCCAGATGGTGAGGATCCTGCTCAAACAGTGCAGAAGAGATATCAGAGAGCATAAGTGACTTAAGGATATGCTCAAACTGAGAAATGCTGAGTGTTTACTTGTGCTGTGTCTGCTTTTCCTGACAGTGCTGGCTCTCAGCCTTGCCAAAGTCAGGGCTCAAACTGGGGAAAAGGAGCAAATCCAGAGTCGCAGAGCTGGGGATCATCTCCTTAGAGAATTCAGTGTCTCATCCATGCAGCATCATAGGCCAAGAACACCTACACAGACAAACTTTGGAAGGATCTTCAGGTGTGAAAGGGGCAGGTGGAGAACTGCAGCCAACACGTGCCCATGAACTGGACAGAGACCTGCCCTTATGTGCCCACACTTAAATAAATACATCCAGAGCTCAAAATGAAGGGCTGGGACCCACACAAAACTCGTGGGCACTCATTTCTTGCTGAGTTTCCAGAACTCAGGCACCATTTGTGTCTATGTGAATCCTTAACAGTGCTGAGCCTGAGCTTGAAGAAGGGCTTTGACCTCCACTTAATTAATAGAGAAGACATAATCTTGATGTATGGCTTGCTGTTAGCATCCCTGGTTTGATACAAGTTAATTTAACTACAGCAGGATCTGTGCTGGAAGCAGGATCATGGGATTTGGCTCTGAGGGCACTTCCAGGTTTCATTATGCCACTGATTAATGACTATCACAGAATCATGGAATGGGTTGGATTTAAAGGGGCCTTAATGTTCATCCAGTTCCACTCCCTGCTGTGGGCAGGGACACTTTCCACTCTCACAGGGTGTTCCAAAACCCCATCCAACCTGGCTTTGTTCACTTCCAGGGATCCACGGACAGCCACAGCTTCTCTGGGTAGCCTGTCCAAGGCCTCACCACCCTCATAGTCAAAAAATTCTTCTGAATATCCCATCCAACCCTGCCCTCTGTCAGTTGTAGCCATTTCCCCTTGTTCTGTCCCTCCATCCCTTGTCCCAAGTTCCTCTCCAGACTTTCTGGGGCCTCTTTAGGCACTGGAAATGGCTCTCAGGTCTCCCTAGAGCCTTCTCTTCTCCAGGCTGAACTACCTCCATCTCAGCCTTCCCCAGCTTAAAACCACAGGGAGAATCTGAGCCCAGCTGAGTCTTTACTAGGTGGGTTTTAGAGTCAAAAAATTTTCCAACCATTCCCATCTCTGTCCCCAAGATGAGATCCCTATCCTGTCAGTGGAGCAAAACCTTGTAAAATGTTCACCTTTTATTGCTCTTGGAACCAGCCACAACCAAGAGAGTGGAGGAGAAACAAAGGGAGAAGTGAGCTGCCTCTCTCCTGGTACTCCAGTCTGTTGCTTTGTGGGGAGGGAAGGAATTTCCCTGAAGTGAGGGTTTGTTCTGAGCTTGCAAAAGCAAAGCAGTGTTTAACTCCAGATGAAATCAGTGAGGAGGAGCACAGGAGCGGGGCCAAGGGTGAGATGATGTTTTGTGATACAGTTAAGGCTCGCAGCAATCTCAGTGTTTTGGGAACAGATAATACAAGGTAGGAAGTCTCCCATACATTTTTCTTTTCATGCATCTCTGTTCTTAGAGAAGCTACTAATCCATTAGGATAAAAATTTTTATTTACACAGCAGGAGATGAAGAAGAGCTCAAGTCCCTCTGTCTCAGAACTTGGCTAAAGTTTCAATGCAGCCCTCAGTGAAAGCAAGCCAGTGCTGGGGGTTGGATGAGTCTTTCCCAGGAGCAATAAAATCCAAGCTAAATCAGCCAACTTGCTGCAATGACAGTCCCCTATTTTTTCATCTCTTGTTTCAGGCAAAAAGGGGGACATGAATGTGAAAGTGCGGGGAAAATATGGAAGAAAAGGAGGAAGAGGGTTCAGATTGGAAGAGAGCCAGTAAATATTGTGGCCACAGGCAAGGTCTGAACCAGAATACCCTGTACTGAGCAGGAGGGACCACCCTGTCCATCCAAGGGCTGCAGTGATTTAGTCCAGTCCTCAGGAAGCTACAGAGGGTAGGAAGGAGGGGAGGATATTTGCTTTATCACAAGAACACAATCCAGGACAGACCAACTATTCCTGAGAGACTTTTCTTCAGCCAAAAAAAAAAATCCCTTTAGTACATCTGCTCTCTGCTCTCTTTATTTTCCCCACATTTATCAGAGGACTTCAAGCAAGACACCCCGGGGACTGTGACAGAGCAAAGGTATGCAAAAGAGGAAGCATTTGAAGCTATTTTTCCACTGGGAATATCCTTTAAAGTTGAAAATCTGCACTGGCCAGCATCCTGTCCTCTCGAGACCCCTTCATCCACACCCACATTTTCACATGAAGGTGCAAATTCCCTCTGCTGTGGTGGCATGCAGGATGCTGTGTGACACCAGCCTCTGTGGGCAGCTCCCCTCAGAGCCCATTAAATTGAATTTCCTGAACCCCAGAGAAACTGGGCAGCGAGTCATTTCACCTCTATCCTATTTCTCCAACATCCAATATCACCCCTTGGATTGATCCCCACATTTCTGTGCTTTTCCTGTTATTTGAGGTGTTGTGCTTGCCTTGGTGATTTCTGGGAGGGTTCTTTGAGCTCCCTCCAGACATAATTAGGACAAGCACTTATGATTGCTTTTGCCTGATCTTTAGAAATGTGAAATGTTCACAGAAGTGCTTGTGCATTTTGATGAAAAAATAAGTGATTTAATTTTGCTTGCTTAAATATGTTTGGCAAGTTGTTTGCAATAGGCATTGTCAATTGTCTGCTTTTGCATTCCTTTCTACTAAGAATTTTGGAAGGTGAGAAATGCGCCTTGATGTGAGAAATAAAGTATTTGTTTTTCCTGTGTTGTAACTCTTTTTGTATGTATACAAGAAAATAATATAGATCTTTGTTATTGACATCCTTTGAGAGTGACCCTCTTATTCTTTTGACTACATTGGCTACATAAGTTGAATCTGTAATTAAATTGAGGGGTTCTTGAAATAATTGAAATGCTTTGACTACTGATGTTAATTCTACAATTTGAGGAGAACTTTTTGCTATTTGAATGTTTGATTTCTTATGTTTTTGTTGTTGGGTTCTGCTATATTATGACTGATTTGTGTGTCTTTCTTGAACTGTTACTAAATATTGTTATTGTATCTAAAGGTACTTTACTAACATGGGCTTTTTTCTAAGACCCAATTTGCTTGTAACAGTTTATGGCTTGGATAGTGAATTAAACAGACACTTGTATAATGTAATAGTGTAATTTGTAATTCTTCTGATTTTTGGAATGCTTAATCATTTTTTTTATGGTAGATAGATGCCATTTTTTAATGGCAGATAGATGGACACTTTCAGCACCATCTGCCCTCAGCTGCAGATGATGTTTGCCAGCTCTGAGCCTCTGCAGAAGCTGTGGATCTGTGGCTGTGCCCGGCAGCATCCAGGTACACAAAAATCACAAAAATCTGCCTTCCAGCACCCTCCTCCTCCTCCTCCTCAGCCACCCTGGGCAGGAATTCTAACTGCATTAATTAGTTGCTGTTTGCACTCCCCAGGTCTGACGTTACCACTGGAATACTCATCTAAATCTGGTGGCCAAACAAATTAGAACTAATGAGGCCATCAGGGTCATATTAACACAGGAGGAAGATAGGAGAGCTTCTGGAGGAGGTTTCCCTGCCAGACAGGGCACGTGCCCACACCACATGCTGCCAGCAGGGCTCGATTTCCAAACAGGAGGGAACAGGAGCAGATGAAGTGGATGAAGAGAGGATCCAACACCAAATCTGGGATGTGGAAGGATGTGGCAGCAGTTCCTTACTGCCTCCTGGGGAGTTTGGTCAGGGCAAACACGGTGGGAGCAGCAGGCTTGGATGAAGGATGAGGAGCAGAGTGGACAGATAGAATTTGGCACAAAACTCCAGGGGTTCTTGTCTCAGCTCCCTACACCTGACCTCTGCTGGTAAATGAGCCTGGTGCTTCAAGAGAGACTTCAGAAAGGTCACCTGAGTCACTCCCAAGCCAAGGAAGCAGAGGGGAGGGGATGTGAAGCCAGGTGCATCCTCTCTCTCTCTCCCACACTTTTGGCTACAGACATTCCATGGCATTTCTGCTGGCCCAGGAGCCCACCTGGGTGGAGGCTGTTGGAAGAGGCAAATTCTATGGGAACATTACCAGTTCTAGAAGAAACACAGCTGACAAACACTGATGTGAGGATGGCTCCTCTAAGGGGTAACAGGCCCATATAGAAAATCCATCCATATTGAGATCCACTCTCCTGCAGGCAATCCCTTGTGGGAAGTGCCAGTCCCCATGTGCCTTTGAAAAGGGGGGAAAAAATTCCACACCACCCCTCTGAGACAAGAACCAGAGCATTCCTGCTCCCCCTCTGCCTTTGAAACACAGACAATGGGTACCATGAGGGCAGATGGTGCTTAAAGGGTGCTTAAAGGGTCACAAACTGAGTGGAAGGGGCATCTCAGGACACACACAAGTGTTTCAGAGCTTTGATAAGACCCTCCAGACATCTCCTCTCAAGGTATTCTGTCCTTCCTCAGGCACCAGAGTGGTAACTGCATGGGAGAGGCACAACAAAGGCTTTTGGGAGAAGTTGGAATCTTCAGCAAGGCTCAGAGAACAGGATAAATGTTCAGGTTTATACCTGTAAACTTGGCTGCTGCTTTCTGAGATTTATTTATTTTATATTTCCATTTTGCAATGAGTTTCTTTCCTGCTGCAGAGGTAGCACTGAGAAGACATTATTTGCTGTTCAGGCTGGTGATATACCCAATACTATGGTGTCATTTCTGTTCTCTTGGATGGATGAGGGTCACTTTTAGGACCCTTTTTTGTAGGAACGAACTCTTAAACGAGACAATTTTAGATGTATTTCCCATAAGCATTTATGCTAATGAAGAGAGCATTTACAGAATTCTCCAAAAAGGAGCACTGAATCATCCCTGCTTGTCTTGTTTTCTGGAGATCATCCAAGACTGAGATAATGCTTGGTTCCTTTGCAGGGTTAGAAGGTCTTAGAAGCATCTCCTGAGGTTCTTCTGCTTTCATAACAGCACTTGAAATCTATGCAACAGCCAATAAATAGCACTGATACCTTCTGATAGCAAAAATTACAGATAACTAAGGTGTCTGGTGGTGGTACCTTGGTCACAGAGCTTCACCTTGTGCTAGCAGCTCAAATGTGGCCTCAGTTGACATTAAGAGAAAGCCACCATCATCTCATGTTACAGGAGTGACATTTTATGGGACACTAACCAGCTTCTGGTGTTCTCAGTGAAGAAGCCAATGATGTAATTGACAATTAGGAATGAAATTTTATCTCACCACCAGAGGTAGCTAAATGAACACTGAGGCTCAAAGATGAGGGGAGTTTGTGACGTCCTCTCCAGAGATGCAGCAGGGAATACAGGACCTGCATATACAGAATCTCTGTCCTTGACACAACCATGAAATGGTTTGGGTTGGAAGGAACCTTAAAATGATCCAGTTCCAACCCCCTGCCATGGGCAGGGATGCTACCAAGGAGAGCAGCTCTTGAGAGGACCAAAGCCAGCCTCCCTCAACCATCACCAGGAAAAAGCAGATTCCCAGTGCTTTAATTGGTAAAAAACAACAAAAGAGAGTTTATGGAATCTGTGAGAGACACCAACCCCTCCATCAACTCCTCCACCACAGAGCTGAACACCCTCCAGGTGCCCTCAGCCTGGTGCATGGAAGGGCTGTGGGGAGGGTGTCACACCTGCCTGATCACCCTGCCCCACCTCCCTGGCCACTGAGCAAAAAGGAGAAGAGAAGAGAAGAGAAGAGAAGAGAAGAGAAGAGAAGAGAAGAGAAGAGAAGAGAAGAGAAGAGAAGAGAAGAGAAGAGAAGAGAAGAGAAGAGAAGAGAAGAGAAGAGAAGAGAAGAGAAGAGAAGAGAAGAGAAGAGAAGAGAAGAGAAGAGAAGAGAAGAGAAGAGAAGAGAAGAGAAGAGAAGAGAAGAGAAGAGAAGAGAAGAGAAGAGAAGAGAAGAGAAGAGAAGAGAAGAGAAGAGAAGAGAAGAGAAGAGAAGAGAAGAGAAGAGAAGAGAAGAGAAGAGAAGAGAAGAGAAGAGACCGTGATGGGAGAGAGAGTTAACTTTTAGGCTGTGTAAGGAATAAGGGAGCTGGATGTCATTGTACTGCAGAAGTGACCTACTTTCTCTTTATCTGGCTTATCTCTGTTTGCATTGGTTTATTGATGGCAGGAGATACTGCTAAGTGAGTGGTGCTTCCAGAATACAAATGAAGGTCGAGTGAAGCCCTTCTGCCCAGGGAAAACTCTGGCAGGGACCAGGAGTAGCTCCTCCACCCAGCTCCTGGCAATTAGCAGGCAGAACTAATGCAAGGAGGTGATGGGCTTTGAGGCAGTGACCAGAGCAGTGTTATTGCTGTGCCTTCTAATGAGCAGGCAGAAATTAGGCAATGAGCCCTGCAGCAGATTGTGATGGGGGAAATACTGGTGTAGTCCCACAGGAAGCCTGGTCCAGCTGGGGTAGACTTTTCCTTGGTCATTCCTTGAATTTCATCAGGCTGGGAGAGCATGGGAAGGAATGAAAACTGCTGGAAAACAGCAGCTCCAAGTGAAATTGTCTTTGGGAGGGACAGTGAGCTGCATGTTTCTATCTCCCATTTTCTGGCCACAGCTGTTTTAGCCCAGGGTTGCCATGGTTCTCCATGAGGGCAGGGGGTTGTGCTCCTGGTATGTCCTTGATCCCTCTCCAAAAACCTCCACCTCTGAGGCTGAGCCTGTAAAAACACACAGTGCAGGGCCAGGAAAGCAGCTGGTGGCACAGCCCCTGGCACAGCCTGGGCCAGTGCCACCCTCACCCTGACAGCAGTGCCCTGGCAGGGTTGAGGAGATGGCATGGACACCACCTGAGCCCATCAGGCCACGTGGTGGAACAGAGAAGGAGGTTTTGGACATAAATAATTGTACCACGTGCTCTCAGCCCCTGGAACATGTGCCCTGCTATGTTTCATTACATAAACACCTATGCAAAGTTTCTTTAGCCACACAAAACCTTTCCTTAGCCCACATGGAAAGTACATGGACTGTACCACCCTTGGTGCCACGACTCTCAGCATCCTTTTGCCTTTCTACAGGGACTGAATCCTTTTTCTGAGCCAAATCTGCCTGGCTGGCAACCCCTGGGGCCAAGGGTCAGCCCCACTTTCCCCCCTCTCCACACCTTCCCTCATCTCTCTCACGTTCCAGTCTAATTCCACACTTGGTTTCCAGGATCCTGCTTCCCACCTGCACAGGGCTGGTGCCAGACATGGAAAAACCTCCTCAGCCTCTCCTCTCCTCCTCCCTTTTCCCTTGCCTGCCCCACCTGTATTTGTTAATCAGCTCACAGCATGCTCAGTAATTGCCCACGAGAAAACACGGGTGCAGATGTGGTGGGGAGACAGGGGCACGCACAAAATGAGATTCTTGTTTTCCAAACAGACACCAAAATTTAATTTCAGCCTCAATAAACGGTTATTAAAACCCTCTTCACTTTGTTGTTTTCCTTCCCCCCATTGTCTCCTGGCTCTGCATTATTGAATCATCAGCTCCTGTTGTCTTGTTTGGATGCTTTGAGGAAAAGAGGCAATGCAGGAAGCTGCAGACATAGTTTGGACCCACACAATGTCTTCCCCCACTCTCCTCCTCTTTTTCTTTTACCATAGTTTTCCCTCTCCTTTTGAGAAAAACATGTAGTGGAGAATTGTCACCCACATTTTCTGTCTGTTTCCATTCTCCATCAGGCAGGAATGCTCAGTCCTTGGCATGGGGAACAGAGAGAAGGAAGGAAAAAGGGAATTTGCTGCTGTCTGTAGGGTAGTGTGTCCCAATGAGGTGTGTTGGAGCCCAAAAAGAGGGCACTGCCTGCTGCAGCTCTCCATGATGGGATGATCTCCTCATCCCCTGACATTCCCCAGGTGTCTTCATCCTAAGGGAATGTCTTCTTGCCTAAAGACAAGGGAGTTTTGGGTTTCCAGCCCAAAGGGATCTCCTTGCCTTGGACTTGAGCAGTGTCTGGTCTCATGTTATCCTGATCTTTGAGGTTATCCCAATGACCTCCTCAAACATGGCAGATATCCCATTCCCTAGGAAATGGTGCTTGTTTTACCCTCAGGGTATGAGTGAGGATTGACATCCCCACTGCACTCCTTCAGGGAAAGAAGGGGATAAAGCTTTTCCTAAAGCTGGTCCCTGGGAGGATTCCTTGCTGACTCCACCATCCCACTTCCCAAGGACATGGAGAGGTTGTAGGCTGTGTCACCACAAGCTCCCTGTCAAAGGGTCCCAAGCTGTACTTAAAAAGGCAGGAATTAAATCCTGTCCATGTCCAGCTTCCCTGTGAGGCTGTTCAGGGCAGAGGGCACTAAGAAAGCTTTGCTACTACACCAGGATTCATTAGCACACCATGTTAGCCCTGGGCATGCATCAGAAATGTTAATCAGATGTTTCCCCCCTTCCCTCCTCCCGGATTTAATCCCTCTATCAGGATCCCTAAAGGTTTGACATATGCACCCCAAGCCTGCTCTCAGGGCTTGGTGCTATCTCTGCCTCCATCAGGAGGAACCAGCCGGTGTCTAAGCTCCCCTGCTGCCTGCTGGGTTTTCATACTTGATTCCATCTCCTTCCTGCATAATCCCTGCTTGTAATTACAAATATCAGGCATGGGGGGCCAGAGGGGGCCATCTGTGGAGATAACAACTGCCCTGTTTGCTGACCAGAGCAACCAGAGATGGCTCCAGCTACTTGCCAGCTCCGTTGCATAAATCCAAAGGGCCTGAAATTGTGTATTTACATGGCTCCTTAACTCCCTTCCTGTCAAGGGCAGCCTTCCCACCCCAGATGGAAATAAAAAGGTGTTTATTTGCACAAGCCCTGAAGCCTGGCTTGCCTGTCACATGGGTGGCAGATTTATCTGCATCCTGTTCATCCCTTAGAGCCAGACTAGGACACATGGAGATGAATCCTGAGTGTGGACAAGGAGAGCAGGGTTCAGGTACACCCTCCAGAGAGCAGTTTCCCCCTACAGAAATAGAGGGGAAGAGCTGGAGAAGATTTAATCTGGCTGAGAAAATCCTGGATGAGTGGGAGGAAAAGGCTTTGGCACAATAAGATGATGGTCCCTGAAAATATAGATATGAAGTGAGGCACGACCACTGCAGTGAGATGCTCCAACTCCCCAAAGCCTTGGCCAGAACTCACCCCCAAGAAGGGCTGCCTTCTCCCCTGGCTGGCCTTTTAAAATAATGGCAGATTTGTCCCCAGAGGTTCTCCCAGTCACAAATCCACCAGCCAGGATGTTTCCCATCCCAGTTACCCTCACAGACTATGACGGGCCTGTTTTTTTTTTTTTTGCCAGTGTGCAAGGAGATACACCAGAACCCATTCCTCCATCCCACACTCCCAGCCTTTCCCCAGTGCTCCCCACA
The DNA here is from genome assembly GCA_013389925.1 of Aegithalos caudatus. Classification (NCBI taxonomy): domain Eukaryota; kingdom Metazoa; phylum Chordata; class Aves; order Passeriformes; family Aegithalidae; genus Aegithalos; species Aegithalos caudatus. The sequence goes on along the minus strand of WEIU01000714.1, from coordinate 452,963 downwards.
CCCTCACCCTGAGCCCCCAGTTGCATCCTGGCAGCTTCTTTCCCCACCCCAACACCAGACACCCCTTAAGGTGTTTCACTGATGGACCACAGCACCTTCCCAACCCTGTTCTCCCAGATGTGCCTTCACTGTGCTCTGCCTTGGCATCCAGACAGAACAGAATCATGGAATCATTTCTGTTGGGAAAGCTCTCCAAGATCATCAACCCAGCACTGCCAAGGCCACCACTAAACCATGTCTCCAAGTGCCACATTTACATGGCTTTTAAATCCCTCCAGGACTGGGGACTCCAGCACTGCCCTGAGGAGCTGTGCCACTGTTGGACAACCGTGGTGGTGAAGATCATTTGAGGAGGGGAAAGATGCACCTGAGTGCCTTCAGTGTGTTCAGCAGTGTCTGGGCAGTGGTTTCTCTGCCCTAGGAACCAAAAAAGGACTGGGTGTGGTACCAAACACCAGCTTCACTTTATTTTGTTGTTAAACATCCTTCCACAGGTGAAGGGACCTGCAGGAGCTCTCACAGACAATGCCAAGCATGAGTCAGACTGCTCTGTGTGCCCTCAAGGCTGAAGAGGGCAAATCCCTGGCCCATTTTATTTACCAGCACAAACAAAGCCTTTGATCCCTCAGAATCCCTGGAGAAGCTTCCTGTGCAGAACTCACAGTGCAAGTTTTGTCATCCTAAAACAAACACCCACTCCTGGCCCCCTGGGACTCACACCCCCAATTTGATGATGGTGTTAATTAGATCCCTCTTATGGGAACACAGCTCATAGGCCACTCACTGTTGCACTGCACCAGGTAGATGTTTTCTATGTCTACCTTTTGCCCTATGATCTACCTTCTTTTCTAAGGAAAAGGGTGCCAGTTTCACCTTAGGACTTTTAAGGGAAGAACACTGGAAGTTTCTTTGCTCTCCTGGCAGTAATTGGCTCAAAGGCAAGATAAAAACACTGATAGGACTCTTTAGCTGTTCCTCAGAAATGTAGTTATTCTCTATTGGGGTTTTTACCAAAAATACCCACCCAAATTGTTCAATACTTAAGGGAGAGCAGGAGGCTTCTCAGAGCATTTTTGGGGTGTTGTAGCAGGTGTGTGGGACCTGTTTGTTTTTGTATTATTTTCTTCTTTTATTAAAACCTTTTTGCTTTTTAAGGACACAGTCTACCATACCATCTCACTAGTTATTTTAAGCCATTTTCTGTGAGGTGCTGAACACCCTCAGAGGTTTTGAACCCTTGCAGAGCTAAATACACCTGGCTTGGCCAGAGATTCATTAACCCACATTTGGGACACTCCAAGAGGTGAATCCCACCTGAGTTCTCAGTTCAAAGGGGCCCATTTGTGCACCAGGGTTCAAGGAGATGCACCAGAATCCATCCCTCCATCACCCAGCTCCCATTCTTGGCACAGTAAGTGGATGAGCTCTGAAAAAAGCACACGTGAAGCCTAATGGGATGTTCCAATTCCCCAGCAGGCTCTCCTTAACACGTCACAACTGGGTCCTGGCTCTTGCTCCTGAGGGCAGAAGGAGACTTGGGTGGATAAAAAACAAAAACCCAAGGAGGCCCAAATTGTCACCTCCATCTGCTGTGAGTTCACAGCTCCTACTCAGGGCTTTTGGACAGGATCCTACATCAGAGTTCCTTCTCTTTGCAAGGATCTTTAATTCCTGACCTTTCCCACATCCTTCCCTCCCTGCTGCCCTCCCTGGCCTCTCAAATCTTTTCTCCTGTCTATGCTGAAGGGAAAATTCCTCCTGCTTTTGGAAGGGTCACTGTGTGAGCAGCAGAGAGATGACAGCAGCACTCTGAGCAGTCACCAGAGATGTTCCCCAAGCATTCCCATCCCCTTTCCCCCTCCCTTTCTCCAGAAGTTCCAGTCCTTTATCACACTCATTTCCGCCCAACTATTTATTGTGCAATAACTCATTACCATTCCTCCTAGGACACCTTTAATAAAAGCCTATGCTTGCATATTAAATATTAAATTTATAAGATGTATAATCCCGCTAATTAAGTTGAATTTAATCTAGAGCTCTAAATTAGAAGTAAAAGAGTGGGGAGAAAATAAGGAGGGGAAGGAAAAAAAAAAAACAAAATAACAGAAAAGCTGAGCATGGCACAGAATATCTGTGTGTGCCAACCACCCCGTGGTGACATTGTCTGAGAGCAAAGACTGAGGGGCTGCCCCCACTGAGATGAGACAGGGCAGGGGATCCACAGAGCCCTTTGAAGATTCATTTCATGCCACTCACAGGCAGCACAGCCAGAGGCAAGGTGTCCACCCATCACAGACCCATCCTGGAGTCTGACAGGCCTGGTTCCCTCTCCTGCTCCACCACAGACTCCCTGCCTGAGCCTGGGCGTGGGGAAAAGCTCCAGATGCACAAAGGGGCTTAGGAGTTGTGTCTTGTTTGAGGCAGGGCTTAGCTGCCAGCAAAATGTTTCTGAAAGCCCTTGACTTTGGGGAGTTTTTGTCCACGTGGCTTTCAAGCCTTCGGATTTCATGCAACATTTGGCTTCCTTATAAAAGTCACAGAACCTAATCCCAGATAATTTGTTTTGTGTTGGTCCTGAGCTGCAGTTCCTGCACACAGGGGTAATTCCAATTCCTCCTGCAGAAGTCCTGTGTGTCTGCTAAGATCCTACAGCTTGAAAAGCAATGGGATCATGCATGGATTCTTCAGGAGTGGAACCACGTGGAATCAAGGAATGGTTTGGATTGGAAGGGACCTTAAATCCCATCCAGCTCCACCCCTGCCTTGGGCAGGGAGATTTTCCACTATCTCAGCTTGCTCCAAGCCCCATCCAGCCTGGCTTTGGACACCTCCTGGGATGGGGTATCCACAGCTTCTCTGGGCAATGTGTGCCAAGACCTCACCACCCTCACAGGGAAGAATTTGTTTTATAAACTCCAACTCCTGCTCATTGGTTTTGATGTTCTTCTACTGCCCAGAGGAGACAGCAGGTCCATGGGGACTGCCACTGATGAATGACCTTCTTTACTTGTGAAATATCTTATTTTGTTCTTAAAACATCTGGATTTCCCATCTTACCAGCCCCACAGCTATATGACTCTCTTGGGTAAATACAATTAAGGGTTTACCATAGTTCTTGAACACCCCCTCCCAGCCTTTTTCCATGGGAGGGGAAACATGGGATATTTTTTAAAAGCAAGAATAAAGTAACAATCATGCCTGGCCAGAAGCTGGAGAGTGGAGGAATTCTGCTGTTCTAAGCAGAGTATGTAAATGCCAGGGTAGCTCTGCCCAAGCAAAAGCATTTTTAAAAAACATTGTAATGAGTTGAGGACAAGAGAAGGAAAATATCTGGAAAAACTGAGCACTGCACTGGGTTTATTTGGTTGTTGGGTAAGTATGTCCTGATCTATCTCCACATCAGCTGGAAGAAAACTCCCCAGGGATGTTCCCAGCACAGCTAGAAAAGAACTCCCTTGGGATATCTCCAGCATATCTAGGAAAGAGCTTCCAAGGGTTGTCACCAACAGGACTGGAGGTCACCAAAACTCTACCAGCACACCAGAAAGAAAAGGTGATTATGATATTCCCAGCATAAACTATCAGTGTTTGAATGCAATCCCACCAGGACACAGTGGCACATCTGGTGCCACGCTCTACCAAGATGCCCTGAGCCCATCTGGCAGCACTAGAGGAGTTAAAATGCACAAGAACTGGAGTGCTGAGAAACAGGAATGTGAATTCTCTGTCCTAATAACTTAACCTCCTTCCTACCTATGGGGTGAACAAGACCCACACACCCACCCACAGCCTGCAAAACATGGAAACCTCTCTCCTTGTTGCCTCTATTACACCCAAGTTGTGCTCCTGCCTTTTTTTTCTGTCAGTAGGAGACTCTTGCAGGGCCATAAAGAAAATAACTCACTTACTGGCATTTTCTTCAAAGTCCATATTGTATGCATTGCTTTTCACAGGGAATTGGATTTTCAAATTCACAGGCTCTAAAGGTCAAGGATAACAGGCTATCAGCATTTAATATGCATTCCAGGGAAAAGAAAAAAACTATAAAATTTGAAATAAAGGCTGCATGAAAATTCATTTCCAAAAAAAACCCAGATCAAAACATCTCCCTTCCCTCCCTGTGAACTGGCATCTGCTCTTTGTTGTTGTATCTGAAATGTATTAGAAGTCTCCTGCTAGCACCATGGCTTAAGTCAACAACTGCAGCATTGATTCCTGAAAGTGATCCAGTAAGGAAGGGGGGAGCCAGGACTTTTGTTCAGCATCAAAACAACAGCAACAGCAACAAAGACCATGGTAGCTTTTGTGCCTGTGTGTGTGCACGTGCCTGCTAGAGATGCTGAGGTGGGTGAAGGTGTTGAAAGAGATTCAGCACGGATTTCAAACAACTCCCTGCTGCTGGAGGGACAGGGAGGAGCAGAGAGAAAGGAGAATGTGAAGCCCTAAAGCTGTCTCTGTTCTCATTTCAGTCACACCAGCCATTCTCAGGAAGGGCAACCAGCTTCTCTGAGTTTTGCTGCATACTCTGATAGGAATAGGACTGAAAAGGAAAGAGGAGGGAAATTTGCTCAGAATCTCATGTTCTGAGCAATTGGATGGCTGTCTTCTCCTTTAGTGGGTTCCACAGGTAATACACAAAAATGGTCCACATTGTCTTGCTCATCTCCAGCACTGGAACAACTCCCTCCTGAAGGAATTCCCTTTCTCCTAGGATCCAACTAATTCTAGAATTTAACAAAGTAAGTGTCCATGTTGAACAGTAACTTTGATAGTAGACAGACACTTCCAGAAGGCTGTTGGCCCAACTGGAGAGAGGCAGGACAAAAACTTTCCCTGAAAATGCATTTGTCTCTCTGCCACCTCCTCCAAGAAGTTTAGACAACTTGTTTATACAAGAAAATTCACTTTTCAACAGCTGAGAGGGACCTCTCCCTTTGAGAACTGCCCAAATCCTGCACCCCCAAATCCTGCTTTCAACAGAAAAATCATTCCTTGCCTTTCCACCAACCCCCCCCCCCACCCTGTGACAGACCTCTCAGCACCAGTTTCCACCTGGATCACCTCATTCCCTGGATAAGGGCAGCAGGGACACAGGGAGTCACACCCACACACAGACTGATTCCAGGGGTGAAGCAGGGCCAGAGCCCAAACCCTCATCAAAGCCATCATGACTCATGGGGTCCCTCAGATGTGGAATTGTCTCGAGTTAAGGCAGGAACAGAGGCACAAGGAAAAGAATTCCCAAACTCCCCTACATCCCCACTCACAGCCTTATCTGTTGTACCACACGTCCCACAAAGCCTTCAGCTGGAGGAAAAACCATGGAAAATGTGCTGAGTGACTTCAACACCACGGAGTGCTAAATGATTCACCAGGACTCAGTGCTTGGTGCAGAGAAGGAGAGGGAGGAAAACTCGATGGGAAAAGTTCTGCAATCACTCTTCCCAGTCAGCTGCAGGGTGGGATCAGTCTGCCTGTGCTCCCCTTGCCTAAGCAAGGATGTGCTTGGGAATCACTTCAGCACAGGAGCTGCTGGCCCAGGCCCTTGGCTCCTAGAACAGTTATTTCCCATTCCCCCCTGGATTTCCTCCCCATCAGGTTTGTCCAAAGCCCCCAGGTACCAAACCAGCACAAGCCCCGGTGTCTGCACATCTCATGGCCTGGGGCTGTGCAGGGCATGAGAACAAACTCTCCTGCGGGAGTTTTCCTCTGGAAACTCTGGGGAATCTCTGGGGACATCCAGCTTCCAGGAGGTGATGGAGTTTTCAAGGGAATTTTGAACCTGTGGATGCTCCCTGGTCCCACTCATTTGAGGCTTGGCAGGGAGCCCACTCCAAGGAATTTTGCAGTGATTTCTTATGGCCTACAGAGAAAAGAGCCCCAGATTCTCCTTAAGAGAGGCCAGAGGTTGCTTACATAAGAAACAGTGGGATCTGAACCAGTCTGAGTCCAGCTTACTTCATAGAATCAGGGAATATTCTGAGCTGGACAGCCCCAAAATCCCACCATGTGCCTGAGAGCATTTTCTGAATTGTTTCTTGAACTCTCTATGACTTGGAGCCATTTCCACTTTGCTGGGGGGGCTGTCCCAGTGCCCAGCCACCCTCTGGATGGAAAACCTTTTCCTAATCCTGGTGTGGTGGTGCATTCCTCCCTGCTCAGTCCTGGAACACACCAATAGCAGGAATTGCACAAGGAACTCATCATTCAGGTGTAACCAACGTGCAGAAACACCTCCTCCCCCCCACCCTGTGACAGTGGCGTCCCTCCAGGCTCGCTGGCTGCCAGTCCCCATATCCCAGGACATCCTGGCTGGCTTGGGCACACAACAGGGACCTTGTGCTTCCCTCTTGACCACATGGATCTTCAGGAGGAGGCCAAGGCACTCCTCAGATTATCCACAGCTGCAATCCAGGTTGGCTTTGCCAGCCCATCATCTCCAGCAGCCTGTACTGGTGCCTTGGACAGGCTACCTAGAACAGAGGCTAGCCAGAGTTAGAGAATAAAGCAGGCATTTATTAAAGGCCTTCAGTAGATACACCCTGGGCAGTGCAAGAGCCTGGCAGGGGATGCACACAAGATGGACAATGATTTTTTTGGGGCAGATATAAGTTTGGTCTGTTTGCATATCAGGGGTTAATTGCCCAATTACAGCTTCAGGTAATGAAGTCACCTTCCCCCAGTTTGCTCTTCCCCAATTCACTTTTGTTTCCACTCTTCAGGCCCGAGGCTGTGAGGTGTCCTTGGCTCTCAGGCCTGGAGGGATTGTTCTGTCTGACCAAACTGTGAAGGGAGCTCAGAGTTACACACTAACACAGTGCAGGATCTGAAAGACACAAAAGCAATAAAACTGAAGGCATCAATACCCCCTTGCCATGGAAAACATCCCTTCTCCCTTCCAATGCCTCCCACCTTGTGCTTGGGAGTCTCCACAGAGAAGGGGTTAACCTGCCCCTCTCTGGGACAGAGCCAGACACCCCAAATCCATCCCCCAGCAGCAGATATGAATGAAGCCAACTTCTGCATCAAAGCCTAGGAACAGCTGGTTGCTGTTAAGGGAGCATTTATGAGGGGTCTGGAGGTGTTATTGCATTGGGAAGGTTTTTTTCCTGCTCCAAGATCAAGGACTCCTGGACAGCAAGTCTACAGCCCAAAGAAAAACCTTGTAGTGAGGAAAACAAAATAAGACAAACTGCTGGCAACAAGTTAAAACTCTGCTACAGATGCACAGAGAGAAAGCCTAGGGGTTGAACTGGTTTAAGTTGTGCAGCACGGGGCTCTTCAGTGGAGGAAAGAAACACCTGAGGGTTTATAAAGGTTTGTCTGCTGGGGTGGATTGAAATTAATTTGACCCCACCATGCAAGGGCTGTGAGGCTCCCAGTGAAAATGCCAGACCATCACAAGTGAAGCCTAGGGAGTCTTTTTTCACAGAGTTCCTGGTCCATCAGAAGAACTTTTTGCCTCAGGATATCAGGTATCAGTAAATGTGCAAGAGAGAGAGGTGTTTGCATCATCCATCTGTAATTCTGTAATTATGAAACACACCCTGCCCACTGCTCCATCTACAGTCTGGCTGGATTCAGAGTCAACATTTCCACACACTTGAAGGTGTTTGAAGAAAAAACAATTTATTTGGGAAAAGGCATTTCCCTCCCTCACACTTCAAATTCTGAGATAAGGACTGAAATCAAGAGGCGAAAAGCACCAGCAGTGCAGGAATGGTCCTGAGTGTGTCCTTTCCACATCCAGGAAAAAAAGCTCACTGAATTTTTGCCCCTCATTGCCAGTGCAAGTGGCTGAACTTGTGAAAGAGAATTGGATATGGAAAAGGGAAATGATGGGATAGGTGAAAATTTGGGACAGAGAATTAGGGGCATGAATGGAGAACACTCGGAGGTTGAAAGCAAATTCATTTTGGGAGGTACAAAGGAGAACATTCAGTACTTCTGTACTTCATACAGATAGGAGGACAATTCCTTTCATTTGTCCCTGGAGCTCTCCAAGAAATCCAAGTTGCTTAGTTTGCTTAATTTCCAGCTAGGGTTGCTGACATGAGGAAAATTGTCCTCACACCCAGGCTGTGAAACACTGGAGGAGGCTCCTGGGGAGGGAAAGCAGCAGCATCTTTTGTCCTGGGGCAGGTTATCCTGCCTGCTCACATCTGCACAGACACCAATTCCATGGATCTCACGGGTACAGGCCATCCCATGGAGTGACAGTGACATTCCTTGGGATTTCTGGATGCTGCTGCTCTGCCTGGTCTGGTGGATGGCCACAAAAATGTAGGGCTGCCCAAAATGGCAAAAAATCCTGAGTAGCAACGTTTCCAGCACAGAAACAGGGACAGGAGGTTGTTTGGGTACAGCTCTGGAGGGTGCAGGGTGCAGGGAGGTGGGATAAGGTCTTTTCCCAGCCTGTGTTACCTGGAAAATCTGGTTTATTGATGATACCAGGGAACCCTGAGATCCCACAGCCAGCTCAGGGGCCATGGCACTGATCCCCTCTGACCCTCAGCTCCATCCATGGGAAACAGGAAGGACAACGTCCCTTTTTTCATTCTCCTCCCTTGTTCCCACTTGGGATTTACAGGTGGGTGATGCTTCCTGCTGCCTTTGTGTGCCAGGTGCTTGGCTCCAGTGATGCCTGAGACTCTGAGGTGTTGCTGCAATCTCTGCTGTTACAATTACTGCCTTGTGCTTGTGGTTTAGGTGAAGAAAGAAGCTTAACCCTTCCACCTCCACCTGAAAAGCCACCAGTTCCAATTCTAGTGGAAAGTTGCAGGGTTTATTGTGGGAACTGGGGAGGACTTTGGGCATTGCAAACTAAAGTTGGTGGCAGGCAGGAGGTAATTGCTCTGTGCTGGCCAAGCATCAGGTCTCTGTTTCGTTCCCTTCCCAAACACAGCCACCACACAGATTCCAACCTCCTGCTTACCATCTGCTGTGGAAATGCTGCTGGATGAGTGGCCTCTCCTCCTTCTTCCCCTCTCATCACAGAGACTGAACCATGGGTGATTTCCCTTGTTAATTACTGAAGAATAACAAGGCCCTGGGTAGAAGATGCTCCCTCATGCATCCCTGGGGCTGTGCCTGGATTCTGCTCCAGTTCTTCTTCCCACAGCAGGTTCCCATCTCATGTAGGATGAAGGGCACCAAGAGGGCACCACAACTGGCCCTAAACACACCCTAAACCTGGAAGGTCTCAGCTCCATCAGACCCCAGTACAGCCCCTGCTGTTGAAGGGGGCACAGAACCTGCCCTCCTGCTCCATCTCAGGCTTCCCCATGGCAGGAGGAGAGGGACAGAGCCATTCCCTGTGCAGCCATCAGCAAAGAGCATTACCATGTTTTGGGACAAAAAAAATGCTTGGTAATCCTTGCACAGACACCCTCCCATGGCAGCCAGAAGTGCCTTTGTGCAGAGGTTTGGCTTTCCTGGGGAAGCAGGGGAACAAGTGGTAAAAAGTGTTTTTCTTTATTGGGACCAATTTTTTTTTTCAGTTGCTTTTTTTTTTCCCCCTTTCTTTTTCTTTTTTTTTTTTTTTCCTTTCCCCAGCAATAGCAGAGCTGTTGCCTGCATACTAAGCACCCTGCAGCACTCTAATTATCCTGGCAGCACACACAGCCCCTGCTTCTGCTGATGGCTGCAGGGAACCATTGGGAAGGCAGGCAAGAGATTAGAGAGGCAGAGGGAGTGGGATGCAGGACCCAGCCCAGGAGGTCAGGGCTGAAATCCCTGCACCCTGGGTGGAGGCTTGGGACTGGAATCATGCTGGGAACAGCAGGGTCTGCTGCAATCTCCCTGGAGGTCCTGATTGGGACCACCTAAAGGGTGGTGAATTCCTCCCTGTGGGGTGGTGGATGATGATTTGGTGGTGGCTGCAGGATTGTGGGTCAGTCTCACACCCCACTGGTCACTCACCACTAAAGGGAGGCTCTCAAATGCTCAAGACAGGGAGCACTGGGGCCCCACCTCAAATTCTGAGTTCAGTTTTGGGCCCCCCACGACAAGAAGGACATTGAAGGGCTGGAGTGTGTCCAGGGAAAGGAGCTGAGCTAGGGAAGGGGCTGGAGCTCCAGGAGAGGCTGAGGGAGCTGGGAAAGGGGCTCAGCCTGGAGAAAAGGAGGCTCAGGGGGGACCTTGTGGCTCTGCACAACTCCTGACAGGAGGGGACAACTGAGGGATTTGGGCTCTGCTCCTGGGGAAAAAGGGACAAGGATGAGAGGAATACAATCATTAAAGTTGGAAAAGCCTTCTAAGATCAACCATAACTGAGAAAATGGCCTCAAGCTGCGAGGAGGTTTGCATGGAATATTCAGAAATCTTTGTTCAATAAAAGGGTTGTCCAGCCCTGGAACAGCTGCCCAAGGCAGTGGTGGAGTTCCCATCCCTGGAAGGATTTAAAGCCATGTGGATGTGGCATTTGGGGACATGGGGCAGTGGTGGCCTTGGCAATGCTGGGAATGGTTTGGCTTGGTGGCCTCAGAGTTATTTTCCAACTCAAATGTCTCTACAATTCTATGGGGAGCCAGGAGGACTGAGAGGAGCAATGGGACACCACTTTTTATGGTGTCCTGTGAGAACTTTCCATATTTCCTATGGAAATAGTGTGTCTGTTTTCAGGAGTGATGTGGACCACCAAAACACCCAGGGGCATGTGTATTGTGGAGCACTGGGAGAAACAGCCAGGATCTTCTCTTGGGGAATTGTCTTCTGACAGGTGGCAAAGAAAAAAACCAAACCAAACAAAACCAATAAAAACAAACAAATAAAATACATCACCACCACCTCCCCCCCCCCAAACAAAACAAAACAAAACAAAACAAAACAAAACAAAAACAAACAACAAAAAAAAACCTTGGGCCAGTTTCTTCCCTCTTTTCTATTACTCAGCAAAGCCAAACTGGATTTCTGCAGCAATTGTTTCTCCTTTAATCTGTCCTGGTTCCTAAAGCTTTAATTAAGACCCTACTGGGGCCTAATAGGATGCTCACAGTTACTTCAGAAGAGCCCTAATGCATTTCCAGACTGAGATTAAAAAAAAAATGCTGAAATGAGGGAACTTGGGGTGGAACCTGGTGGGATTTCAGCTGTCAGGACCAGAGAAGGGAATCCTTCTTTGTAAGAGACTCTGTTAGGTGTGCCAGGTCCTGCCTGCAAAGAGGGGATGGCCAGAGCCCAGTTCTGTCTGATTGATGTCTTCAAAATGAAGAGAGCCCCAGGCTGAGGGGACACAAGAGATGATAGACTCAGAGGAACAGGGAATAACTCAAGGCTAAAAAGGAACTCTCAGATAACTCTGAGCTCCTACAATGCCCATAGCTGGAAATCAGTCAATTCTTGTTGTATAAACCACGTTGATCTCTCCAAAACTTACTTCCAATTTTGGCTAGGGGACAATCCATTGACCCTTTAGGGAGAAGAATGCAGTGGTTTCTTCGGCAGGTTATTCCAATAGTTAATCCCAAAATGAGTTGTTAAGAAAATTTACCACTATTTCTCACTTGTATTTGTCTATGTTCACTTTCCAGGTAGCAGCAACTTTGCTTTGCTGTAATGGAGGCCTGGGCAGTGTTGTTCATTAGTCCTGTTCATCCTATTCATTAGTCCATTTAAACTAATCCTGTTCATTAGTCCATTTAAAGGCAAGATTTTCCATATTTTATGCCATCTACAGCTTTGATTTTGGTAGTGAACTCTTGGAGGAACCTTGAGCTGTGTTACCATGCAGTGCCAATCCTGGGCATTTTCAGGCTGATGTGCTTCTAACCTGCTGTTGATGCCTTAAGTTTGAGTTTTCATGTGTTTCAGATTCTGTGCTGCCCAGGGGTGCAGTTCTGGGCCTCACATTCAGTGTCACTCAGCTCTGCACAGAGCAGGGACACAAAACAAATCCTTTTCCTGCTGGAGACCAAGGACAACTTTCAAGCCCAAAAGCACAAAATAAAAGGTGGACTGAAGGGAGAAACAAGAAGGATGGGACCTCACACCCTGAAGCTGTAACTGGACAATTAAACCCCAATATGCAAATGGATCAAAACTTATAAAAGTGTAAAAATACTTATAAAAGTGTGAGACCTCATGACTGGGAGCCATTTTTGGGACCATTCTAAGTCCACCTTGGGTGTAGCCCTGGCCAGGCTCTTGTCCTGCCCAAGATGTATCCTAGAGGCCTTTCAATAAATATCTACTTTATTCTCTGGCTCTGTCCAGTCTCTGTTCCAGGTCATCCTTCCCAAGGCATCACCATGATTCCTCCTGTCCCTCCCAGACCATCTCCAGTGTCCCCTTAGGAAATGACTCACTATTTGGTGGTGAGGTCACTATTTGAGCTGTAGACCTTCCTGACTTACCCCATGGAGAAGAGCACGTTCCTTTCCCTCTGTGCTGGTCTTCTGCAGATTGAGAGTTGATGCCATGCCTTTACCTCAGTGGATGGAACATTCCTCATCCTCCCACCTTTCCCCATGGGCAGGGAGCCCTGGGATCACTCTCCTCTTGAATTTTCCTGATGGGTCCATCTAAATGTTGTAACCGAGCTGAAGGCCTGGCATTGATCCATCAAGTAGAGGAATTGCCCTGAGATTAAATAACTACAAACAAGGCCACTGCAGTTAATCTCCCCTCCACAGAGGCATCAGCAGGGGGAACTGTCAGCTGAAATGCCTCCAAGCATTTTAAAACCCAAAAAAGCTGCATGTTTTCATCTTCATAACCAGCCTTGCATGATGCATCCAAGCTACTGTTTATTACTCTGGCAAGAGCAATCTACTGCAGTCCCAACAAATGTAAAACAGACTGGCTTTTCCTTCTTTCTTTTTTTTTTTT
>WEIU01000714.1:397006-438816 GCA_013389925.1 Aegithalos caudatus | reverse complement strand
TTTTTTTTTCTCCCATGCTTGTGGGTTTTTTTTTTTTTTTTTTTTTCTGAGCTCATTACTGGCTTGGCTGTTAATCCCTTCCACGACTCTATCCCTCATCTTCAGGGGCAGTTTAACAGTCCCTCTGTCTGTGAAAGGGCCTTCAGATCTGGGATCACAAAGCATTAATTATGGATCTGCAGTATCAACTCTGTGCCACTTGCTACATTTGTGAGCTGCCAGAAATCAATGGGAAGTTTGTGAGAACTGCTGGCTGGAATTTAAGGCTCCTTCACAAGGAGGAGTTGGGAAACCTCTGCATGACTTTTGGGGGAGAGCTCTGGTGCATGGGAGGTCACTGATGGCTTGTGACACCATTATTTCTAGGGCAAATGCTGCCTTTCCAATAACCAGCTCACTTGTGGGGTTGTTTTTGCACTTGAGCATCCAGGATGAGCAAATCCTGGGATCTGACCCCAGGCAGCAGCATCCTGGCCCTCTGAAAGTGTGGCTTCAATACACCAGCAGGACTGGTCTAAAAATCATCTGACCTTGCCCCTTCCTCACTCAGACCATCCTTGCTGATGCTCTGGCTCCTGCACAACACCTCAGTGTGACAGTCCAGCTCTTTAAAGAGGAATAAAATAAACCCAACAGAAAAAATATTGGAGTTTCTGGCAGATTAATGTCTTGAATTGCTCCAGCACAGGTCCAGGTAAGCATCCACACCAGATCAGAAATGAGTATATCTGTTAACACTTTTAAAAAATTATTTATTGTTGTCTTGTCCCAGTGCTGCCTGGAGTCCTCATGCAGCCCCTCCTGCCTTTGTGCAAAATCCTGCCTGAGCACTTCCCAAACATCAACCCCAGCTCCCAGAGGGAGCTCCCAGGTCACACTGGGAAGGGTTTTACAGCCTGTGCATGGCCAGGTAAAAAGCTAATGGTAAATGCAGGACCAGAAAACAAATCTCCTGCATCCCCACCATCCTTGTCCTCCTGCCAAGGCTGGGAGGAGGTGGAGGAAGGTGCTTGATGGTGACAGGGGATGTTCTGTGGGGTCTGGCCCAGAGCTGCTGCCCAAAAGAGAGCAGTGAGGGACCCAGGGGCTCTAAAAGGCACAAACCTCGAGGTACCCGTGCCAAACCGGGCACAAAATACAGTTACACCTAACACAGAGGGTGTTGCTGCCCTCTCCTGCTGGACCAAGCATCCACCTTCCCTTTTTGCCAAAGCCAAGGTGGAGCAGGATCTCACTCACAGACACCCACATCCCTTCACTCTGAAGCTCCCAAAAGTGACATTTCTCCAAGGTCTGCTCCCCACAAAGCCACCACTGCCTTAGCTTAGCAGCTGGGAAAAAGCAGGGGCCAAGCAGCAGGAACCCCTTGGGTCCGTGCTGAAAAAGGGGAGAATTCTGCTGCAAAAAAAGCTCCTTTTGATGGAGACTTTGCTTGCAAAGGAAGCAAGGTCTCCACTCCTATCCAGCCTGGATTTCTCCTCACCCCAGGGAGTAGGGACAGGTTCCACTGCCCTCTGAGTGTTCCCAGCCCTAGGGAAGGGCCAGGGTGTTCCAGGAGGAATTTCTGGGTGGGGGAAGCCAGCTCTGCCGCAGCGCTTTGCTGCCATCGTGAGCCCAGAGGTGTGGAGTGTGTGCAGGGAACAGAGGCACCAGAACTGAGAAAACTTCACAATAACTCCCCAGAGCAGACACTCCTGCTTTCCCTTCGCTCCTGGGGTGAAGGGCTGCAAGAAAAGCCTTGCTCTAAATCCAAAGGATGCGGGAAGGTTTTTTTGCCTGTGTATCAGCTTTGCCTGTTGTCCTCCTAACACGGGCTTTGAACCATCCTGACCTGGTTTAGATGCCCCAAGGTACAGCAGAGGCTGTCCCACCACCCAGAACAAACCTCTAGGGAGACACTTCTGCTATCCCAGAGTTTCTCCAAACAGTTTTGCCCTGTTCTTGGGGAGGGAGAAATCCCTGTGAGGAAGAGTTTCTTCAGATCTTCCCCTCCTTGCTGTGCTCTCTCTGATCTCAGCTCCCAAACCTGATCCTCCAGGCCATTCTCTTCTCTCCTGTCCCCTCCTGGTCATCATTGTCCCCCTCCCTGGGGACAGTCTGTGGTGGAGCATGGAGGTCCAGCTACTGCAGTGAAATCCAGAGTCTCTTCTAAACCAACACATCCTGAATTCCACTGATTTAAAAGGCCTTTGGAACAGCAACAGCAGTGCTCTGTCTGTGACAAGGAGCTGGAAAGGGAACAGAAAAGCCTGGAATATTTGTTTCTGCTTTTAACAGCATTATTTTAATAGATGTGAATTCTTTTCCTTGCTTTTTCAATCCTGAGGAAGAGCAGGCTGGCATGAAGGTTTTCCCTCCTTGAGGGAGTGTTCAAAGGCAGAAGCTCCTGGTTCCTGCACAGCCCTTAACAAGGAGCCAGGGTGTTTGCTGTGCAGCAAAAGTGCTTTTCCTCTCAATCATCCCACAGGCATTTCAGCTACATGCAGGTAAATGAAGAGTGCAAATTAAACCAGGGCTGGGAAAAAAATAAATTCTCCATCCCTAAACATTAGTCCCTTCACACTTCTCAGTGTTCAATATTGCAGCCCCATCAGTTTTCTGGTCACCCGTGGTACCTTTCAGGAGTGTGAGGCACATACAAACAGGACAGGAGAGACTAAAATTATTCCTAATGCAAAAATCAAATGGGGAGAAAATCATAACCTTTCACATCAGTCTCAGGCACCATAAGAATGCAGCAAAAAAGGATTTAATTCAGTTCTGCTTTTCCTTCAGGAACAGCCCTTAAACATAAGCACTACCTGTGCTGATTTACCTGGGAACATCAATTAAGCACACTGATTTGCTGTTTGCCTATTAATCCAATTTCTTCATTAGGCAGAAGGGGTTTAGTGAGGGAGCCTTGAGAGGTTCAGTACAGATAAGTCTGGAAAAGCTCACATGCATTAATGACATGGTACCCCTGTTCAGGAGGCAGCTGCTGAGGAAAAGCCTCAAACCAAAGAGCAGATCCTGGCCCCAGCACAGAAGTGGGGCTGGAACCATCCCCTGGCTCTGCAGGGAAGTGAACACTCCCTGCTGAGCTGTGAAAGGATTCAGGAAGTCTTTTTTTTTTTCACACTCTCACTTGAATACTCCATATTTACTCATGGAAAACTCCAGGAAAAGCACCACTCTGGCTCCTATCAGAGAATCATGTCTGGGGTCACATTTCCTGAGGCATTTGAGCTTAAAGACAAAGCCACCAGTCTGATGGCTGGTGAATCTTGTGGCTTTCTGTTTTTGGAGTTATGTGAATATTTTCAGACTTTCAGATTTTATTTTTTTTTAAATTTTCCTTCAAGTTTTTGCTCTTGTGGTTATAGAATCCCAGAATGGGTTAGGTTGGAAGGGATCTTAAAGATAATCTTGTTCCAACCCCCTGCCATGGGCAGGGATACTTTACCTCAGATTGCTCCAAGCCCCATCCAACCTGGCCTTGGACAGGAAGCTTGGGAAGCTTCTCTGGGCAACCTGTGACTATTTCACCACCCACTGAGTAAAGAATTTATTCCTAATATCTAACCTAATCCTGCCTTCCTTCAGTTTAAAACCATTGCCCCCTGTCCTACCACTATCTGCCCATTATACAAACTCCCTCTCCCTCCATTCCATGGACCCCTTCAAGCCAGGGTGAAAGGCCGGGGATTTCAATATTTATGTAGATAAAGGTGACTTTATTGAGAATTGATAGTTTTTGGGATCCAGAGGAGAGGATGTTGCTGTCCTTTATCCAGATATCCTGCTGAATGCCTGCTCCCACCAAAATCCCAGTGTGACCCTTGGTTCCTTCCCTCCCACATGTGAGACTTGAGGTTCCCTGCCACGAAAGGGATTCCTGGCCAAGACATTCCCTCAGGCCCCATGACAGGGAATTTGCCTGCCTGGAAGCATTAGGACTTCTTTATTCACCTTCTCCCACCTTACAAAACACCTGGCAAAATATCCCTGTTAGTACAACATGGATTGGCTCTGTCCCAGAGCAGGAAAGGGGCTCTAAATATAGGTGGGAAGAGTGGGGAGGGGACATCAGGAGTGTCTCCTGCAGAACATGAGACTCTACTGCCTTTAAAAATCAACCTGAGCAGCTGTTTAGCTCCAGCAGCCAATTTTTCCCTCTTGCTTGCACTTTCCTGGAGTGCCTGGTCTGTCTTGGCAGAGAGCTTTTATTGCTGAGATGGTTACTTCAGCCTTGTCTCAATTTGCTTTTAGACTAACAAGCAATGTAGCTGCAAATTAAAAAAGATGGAAAACAACAATAACCAAAGCTCTGCCTCTCTCTCCCCATCCCTCCTCCCTTCCAAGAGGAGGCTGAAAGATTGAAAAGTGAGTCACTGAAAGATCTTTCTGGGTCACAGAGACCTTTTCTTAATGCACTGTGGATAGAGGAAGGAAGGGTTTGTGATTGCTGGGCAGGGACCTGGGCTCACATCCTCACCTGGCTACAGGCTCACAGTGCATCTGTTAATTATAGAACTCCAGGGGATTAATTTATACAAAATGGGTAAATGATTCCCCTTTTTCCAGTCTGGCTGCTCAATTTTGAAGGTCACATCTTTGGGGCACAGATTGCCTTTTTTGAGGAGAGTACAACCCCAGGTGTCCATCACAGCCACAATGAGCAGCATGAACTGCAAGAGCATAAAACACCACTCCCTGGCCCCAAACCCACCATTCTTTATAATTTTAACCAAAATAAATTTCACTTTCTGGCATTGTGATCACACTGTTTGTAACTGGGGTGGTTGAACTATTTGTAGGAAGGGGCTCTTTTCTGAGGGAACACAATCCTGGTATCAAAAGAATTTAGAGCACAGATTCTGTTCTTCAAGTCTGAAAAAAAAATTATGAGCTCAAGGAAAGATTCAGTGGGGATCTATTTTTGGTAGAAAAGGGAGAGAATCTGAAGCTACAGATCCTGACTTCAGGTCAGCTTTCCATCCCTCCAGAACCAAAAAATTTTGGCCAAATGGAAACCACCAAGAGAACATCAGCAGAACATAAGATGGGTGTGGGTTGGACAGAGGAAGTGAGATTATTTAGGAAAACATGAAAGGCATTAACAGGCTAAGGGGCAGGACTGTGGAGTTAAAATATTAGATGACTGGGAAAAGCTCCCCAAACAGTCTCTTGGATATTTGACTGTTTTCAAAGGGAAATGCTGGAAGCAGCTGCTCCTGGAGATATTTTCAACTTTGGGGAGGCCAAATACTGTAGGACATGGTGAAGGGAATATTTCTATTAGCTGGAAGGGACAGCACTTTTCCAAGTGTTATTTATCTGCTCTGCTCCTCTCCCAGGAACATTTTCTCCCTCCTTGGCTTTTGAATGCTGTGATACAGAAGATGCCCCACCATGCAGAAATGTCCCCAGGGAGATTCACAACCCTCCACATCCTTCAGAAGTGGAATTTGCAGCATGCTGAGCCTCAGGATATCATCTCTCCTGGATTGGGCCTTGGAGATTGTGGATGGATCTACAACCACTGTTCTCTGAATCGTAGGAAAGGCCAGAGAAGTTGAAGACCAAGAACCAAAGAATGGTTTGGGTTGGAGGGACCTTAAAGTCCATCCAGTTCCAACCCCCTGACATGGGCAGGGACACATTCCACTATCCAAGGGTGGTCCAAGCCCTGTCCAGCCTGGCCTTGGACAATTCCAGGGATCCAGGGGCAGCCACAGCTTCTCTGTACCACTCTCACCACCCTCACAGGGAAGAATTTCTATCCAATATCTAACCCAAACCTACCTTATGTCAGTTTAAAGCCATTCCCATTGGTCCTGTCCCTCCAGGCCCTTGTCCAAAGTCTGTCCTCAGCTCTCCTGGAGCCCCTTTAGGTACTGGAAGAGGCTCTAAGTTCTCCCTGGAGCCTTCTCCTCTCTAGGTTGAAATCTCCAGGTCTCTCAGCCTGTTTTATAACAAAGCTTCTCCAGCCCTGTGATCAATTCAGTTGTTTCCCCTGGAGTTGCTCTGACAGGTCCAAATCCTTCTTGTACTGAGGCCCAGGAGCTGGGTGCAGAGATATCCCTGAATCCTGATGGCAGGGTGAGAGAGAATGGGAAACCTGGGAGAAACAGAAAGCATTTGCAAATCTTCACCTCTTCCTATGCACACCCAGTGCTGTGTTCAACACACCCACTCCAGCATCTCCTCTCAGGAGGAGGGCACAGGGTTTTGAACCCTGACTAACTGTCTGTGTCATGAAGAAAGAGCATTTTTATTTTCCTGGTGGGTTGACCGAGACACAGAGCACTGAACTCATGTTCTGACACAGCTTCTCTCCAAATCTCAGCATCAAATGGGATCAGCAAACAGCTTGAAGGGACTTGGAGATTATTTAAACCCTCCCCTCTGCTCTAAGCCAAGACCCTCTATGCCTCTGTTATTCCCAACTATTCCTAATATCAGTTGTTTATTATTTTTAGAAGATCCAGTATTAAAAGCATCCAATTCATCTGCATTTTTCCCTTATTTCTGGATGTTAATTAAGTTAAATGAGCAGCAGGTGCATTTCCTCTCATTTCTGTATTTCTCTATTCTTTGAAGTACAGAAAAAACCCAAGGAGAGACACGAGGTTTCTTAATTGTCCGAAGATGCCACTGACAAATTGGTTAGTTTTTACTGACTCTCAGTTTCACTGCTTTTTTTTTTTCACACAGAAGAAAAGGCCATGCCAGAGGAATATTTATGAGCCTGCACAATGGGGAAATGGCTTGTAAAAGTATCTACAGCAAAGCACAGCACAGACATGTCTATTTGCTAAGGAGCAGGACCAAGTTACTGAATCTGGGGAGCCACTGATGTATGCAGTAATAGAGTGAAATCAAGCTCCAGAATAAAATGTGCAGTCAGGCAGAGACCCAAATGAAATGCCATTGCGGGATACAAATGAAAAATTATCAAAGGATAAAATGAAACCCATCAAAACACAATGTCCTTCACTTTGTTGTTTTTATTCTAATTCAGAAACATTCGGGTTTCATCTCCAGCCAGGCCCTAAACAGAGGCAGGCTTGCATGTTGTATTTCAGGCGTTCTTTCCTCACTCTTTTGTTCTTCCATTTCTCTTTTTAATTCAATTTTTTTCTTAAGTGAACCCTAAAAAGGAAAAAAAAAAATCTGCCTTTGTTTCTAATCTGAGCAGTTTGTCCTTTGCCTGCAGGCTCTGCCCTCAAACCCCAACCCACATTTTGACCTTGCTCCCTGACCTTCCACATCCCCGTGGCTTTGCCTTGAGCATCCTGGTGTTAAATCCAGAGCCTGGGTTGGGACAAGAGGGTCTGTGAAAAAGAGATATCCAGATTTTCTTTCCTTAGAGGATGATCCACCTGGTCCCTATTATCTCTCTCCCCTCCACCCTCCATCAGTACAATGCTTTAAAAGTGTAATTGCCCCATTTTTAAACACTCACAGATGATTTTCCCCTTGCCACGGATGCCAGCTGCAGGGATCTTTTACTTTCTGAATGGTCAAGCTCTCTGCTCTAAGAAATCACCCCCTGCACCCTCAAAGGGACTTACAGAGAGGAATGCAGTGGCTTTTTTACACCATTCTGCAGTGATTAGGCTGAATCCTTTATTGAAGCACAGGATTTCCAGGTCTGGGCACCAGCCTTGTAGTACTGACAGACATTGCTGCTGTCTCCCTGGGGCAAGGGGAGGAAAATTGGCTGTGTTGTACTAACAGAGAAGGCAAATTATTTCCTAGAGGTGATTTAACTAATCAAGCACAGTCAGAAGGTACAGATGTCTTTCCTCTGTCTGTGCATCACCAGGGATGCAGGCTAGGTGCAAGATTTGCATGAAGGGATGGCAAACAGCTCTGTTTTGAGTATTTATCATAGGTATTTGGGTCTGTTAATAAGTGTTACCTGCTGCATTTCCTTGTGTTGTTCCTGAGATCATTTGGGCAGAGCACTGGTGGGGTTTACCTTGAAACTCTGATGCTGGTGTGCAAAACCAAGGAGATTTTAGCGATATAGAGGGTAGATTTAGATTGGATATCAGGAAGAAATTCCTCCCTGTGAGGGTGGGGAGGCCCTGGCACAGGGTGCCCAGAGAAGCTGTGGCTGCCCCTGGATCCCTGGAAGTGTCCAAGGGCAGGTTGGACACTGGGGCTTGAAGCACCCTGGGATAGTGGGAGGTGTCCCTGCCCATGGCAGGGGGTGGAATTGGATGGGTTTCAGTTGCCTTCCAACCCAGACCCATCTGTGATTCTCTGTTTCTATGATTTAGGGCAAAACCCCCCCTGTTGTAGAATGTGGGGAGGCTTCCCAGTGTGAGTGCTGAGCAAAGCCCAAAAGGTGATGTCCATCAAACACAAGGAAACATTAAAAGGATCTGACCAGCACATCTTGTTCCAACTCAGGCCAATCCCACTTCAATTCACCACAGAAAATCTCTGTTGAAATCCAGGCTTAGAATACATGGAGTTATTTCTCATCAAGATTTTATCCTTGGGGCATTCAGAAACATCACCCCAGAATGTTCCCAACAACCACCTCTCTTTAAACACGCTTCTTCAAATCTTATTTTTCCACACTCCTTTCCTAGCCCTTCTAGCTGAGACATTCAGATATTCTGCTCTTTTTGACCACACGGATCATTTCAAGCACATATTATTGCGTTGCTATGGTTATATTAGGATTGCAGTTTCCCTTTGTATTTGATTCAAACCTGAAATGAGTTCTTCCTACATAACCAGTTTTCTAATATAGAGATATCACAATTGTGGGGAGGCTGTTTTTTTCTTTTTTTTTTTTTTTTTTTGCAGCCAATATCAAACATAATTTCAACATTTCAATGTAATGGAAGGGTTGATGTGTCCCAGTCAATGCAAAATTCAATCCACCCTCGGAAGGAAATTTTGTAATCAGTTAAAATTTGGCTGCTTAACTTTTAGATGAGTAAAATTAGAGAAGATGGATGCTGGTTGAAGCACTGAAAATATGATATTTCCAAGAGAACACACTTTTGCAAGAGTGCAGAAGATGAATCATGAGCAGTTTTTCCAAAAAGGGGCAAAATTATTTAAACCCCTTTCATTTGGGTTGATTTCTTAATTAAAACAAGTCCCAGCATCAGATTTGGGAGAAAGACCAATTTTTGCCAGAGATTCAAAATTCTGTTCCTTTCTGCTAAAGTGAAAATACTCACAGAAAGTAACTGTGAGACTCCTGCAAACTTTCTGGAACAAAGCTGAAAGAAAATGTGGATTGGTGAAGCAAATTTGAAGACCAAAGATTAGTCTGAGAGAAAGACGCCGGTAAAAACACAAAACTCTTTAAGAGTCAGGCTTGAAATTAAGGGCACAAGAGCAAAATTTAAGCATCTTTATTGTACATCATTTTGGGAAGGAAAAAAAATAGAGAGGGACCACTAGTCACAGTTGTTCCCATCACAAATACTTTAGCCATTGCCTGGCCAGCATCCTTCCTCAGGGATAGGAGATGCAAGGATATCATGTTCCATCTGCCTGCCTGGAGCTCATTAGCCACCAGTTTCTGGGGTGGGATAGTCCCAGCTCCAGCCTGAGTCCCCAAGCAGGGCTGCTCCATCCCAGGGTCTTTGGGGACTGATCCTGAGGCTCCTGGGGACTCCTCGTTGTGATTGAGGGTGAGGAGAGCCTGGCACAGGGTGCCCAGAGAAGCTGTGGCTTCCCTTGGATCCCTGGAAGTGTCCAAGGCCACACTGGAGAGGGCTTGGAGCACCTTGGGATAGTGGGAGGTGTCCCTGCCCATGGCAGGGGGTTGGAATGAGATGATCTTTGATGTTCCTTCCAACCCAAACCATTCCATGCACTGCAAAACCCCAGCAGTTCTCCTTCTCTTCCATCCTCCTATCTCTGTGGCATTCAACACCACCACCTCCCACCCCAGCCTCCCTCCAGGCCCTTTTTTGGGATCAGCCTGAAATGTGGGGATATAAAACAGGGGCAGTCCGTGCAGGAGGCACGCTGAAGGCAGCTCTGCTTTATTCCTTGCCCCATGTCCCCCTCCTCCTCCTCCTCAGTCAGGCTGCCTGAGCAGCCAGCACCGATGCACGGGCTTCTCCTGCCCTCAGCTGGCCGCTCTCCGCAGCGCTGAGCGCTTGGTTTCCAAAATCCCAGCCACCTCCGAGGCAGGAAAAAAGAGGAGAATTCACCTCAGCATCATCCAAGCTCCGTTTGATGCCGCCCCTCTCTCCAAATTTGATGAACGGAGACACAGCCAGAGCTGGGAGCATCAGAGCAGAGAAAAGCTGAGCTTTCCGTGATGGTCTGTGTAAACTCCTAATGCCAGTGTCACAGCTGGGAAAACACTGGAAATGTGGGAAGAGCTTAGAGGACAGAGGTCTGATTTGTAAAATGTTGGTGGTAAACAGATAAGGAGGGATTTGCCCTTGATAAGGGGGTGAGTAGTGTGGGGTCCCAGAACAAGGGGCGCTAGACTGGGTGGGATCAACTCCTGGGCAAGAGGAAGGGGGAAAAAATTCCTTCCACAAAACAGGTTATTTAATGAAGTGAGTTACTCTGGCGTTGCAACCATAAAATCACAGAATATCCTGAGCTGGAGACATACAGACATCATCCAGTCCAGCTCCTGGCCCTGCACAGACACCCCAACAATCCCACCCTGTGCATCCCTAGGAGTGTTGTCCAAACGCTCCTGGAGCTCTGGCAGCCTTGGGGCTGTGCCCATTCCCTGGGGAGCCTGGGCAGTGCCCAGCACCCTCTGGGGGAAGAAATTTTTCATGATATCCAGCCTAAACCTCCTCTGGCACAGCTCCAGCCATTCCCTCAGGAAGCATCACTCAGACCATGACTGAATTAACAGCAATGCTCTTATTTAATGTCACTATGATACCATGGGATTGAGAGGACATGCTGTACCCTCCTGGCTGCTTTTGGGTCCAAATGTAAATTAGTTTAATGATTAAAAAGTGTCTTAAAGATTTTTTTTTTTTTTTAGAGCAGATTACCAGGAAAATGGAAATGTCTTTCAGGTGGGTTTTGCCATGTTGGGTTGTTTAGGAAATTTGGCAACTTACATTTCTGCAACAAAGATTTGCATGGGTTGTGTAGTGGAAGGAACACTATGAACTCAACAGATGCAAAATCCATAATTACAACATCTTCAAACAAGCTCCTCAGGGCTCTTTTTCCTCACAGATCGTGGGGCAAGCCTTTCCCCTGTGCCTCAGTTTCCCTCACCTGTGAAATGAAGTTGTTCTGCTTCTCTTACAAGCACACCGGGGTAACCAGGGGAGACCTGGCCTGGCTCTGCCATTTCTAAGGATTTTCATCTTTTCTGCAGCTGTGCAATGGATAGAGGCTCATCCCTGGCTAATTCCTCATTTCTGCAGAGAGGAACTAATGTTTTTTCCTCCTACAAAGACCTCAGCTGGATCAGCCACAGCAGAGTCTGACACAGAAAGGTCCCTGCACTCATCTGTGTTGTTTCTTCATCCCATCAACCCCACCAGGTGTGCCTGCAAAGGAAGAGGAACATTGCTGTGTAAGAAGCAGCTGAGATCCTTCCCTACAGCTTCCCAATCCAGGATTGTCACCAAGGAAAGGACAGGACAATGTCCTTCAGTACACAAGGAGCCAGGGGTTGTAGGCAGGAGTGGCTGCCACCACTTTTCCTACATCTGTGTCCCTGCTCCTCTCTGACAGCACCTCCTGCTCTTCTGGAGATCTCACAGCTGGAAGGGAGGGGAGGGGGGCTAAGGAGGGGAACAAAAGCTGCACCACCTTGATAAGCAAAAATACTGCCTGGGAATGCCATGGGCATCCTCCTGCCTCCAAACAAAGGCTCTTCAGGAGCATTTTCTACCCTGTGAGGGTGGTGAAGCCCTGGCACAGGCTGCCCAGAGAAGCTGTGGCTGCCCCTGGATCCTTGGAAGTGTCCAAGGCCAGGTTGGACAGGGCTTCAAGATGGAGTTTTGAAGGTGTCCCTGGCCATGGCAGGAACCTGGAACTAGGTTCTTTAAGGTCCCATCGAACCCAAACTGTTCTGTGGTTTTTGGAGGTTTTTCCCGTGTCTATTTTCAGGGGTACAGCAGGACACAGCAAGGTAATAGCAAAGGCAGAGGCTGCACAGAAGTTCCAGTACCTTTGGGAAAAAACCCAAACCTGTGACATGAGCAAGTTTCTTCATCACAGGCACCTGCTGAAATGTGAGCTTGCTTTGCTTTGGGAAGCTGATGTGATGTTTTGGTTTGTGGTTTGGGGGTTTTTTTGTGTTGGATTTTCTTTGGTTTTAATTTAACCAACACTAATTCAGAGTGTTTCTTTCCTAGATTAACTCTGGGAGAGGGCTATTCCTTCTCTCACCTCTTGAATCCCCAGTGTCTCTGGCTGGAATTCAGATGTGACCCAGGGAATGCCCCTCCAGAGTTTATCATTCCCAGGGAATCCCCTAAACTTGGGAAAGCAAAGTTAGAAAAGGATCTTTTGTGAATTCTACCACACGAGGGCAGCCTCTTCCACCTTCCCGTGTTAAAAACCTTCCCAAATCCAGGATAAAAGGCTCTTTAGTTTGTTTGAAGTCTCTTGGTTATAATATTGCTGTGGTGACACTGCTGCTGGCTGATTTTCAGCGAGAGTTGTACAAACAGTTGGACTTGATGATCTTAAGCATGCCTTCCAACCTAAATGATACTATTATTCTATGAAATATCATTTTATTATATATAAAAAAAAAAAATAAAAATCATCACAGGTCTTCCTAAAAGGATGCCTGGAGCTACAGGAACATTGTTTAAGGACAAAGGTGAAAGTACTCCCACACTTCAAACTGTGACCACTGAAAGCACGGGGTTAAAACAAACGCAATGACTGATGAGTCCTGTGTGAGTAACACTGAATTCCTGGCCAAGTCATCTCCAACAGGCACAAACCTCATCCTCCTGGCTCTGACATCAAGAGCCACCACGTACAGCAGATAAATAAAAGCTGGTTTTTGCAACCCAGAGGCAGCAGCAGATTTATCAGCTGCTGTTTGATGGAGTCACTGCTGCGTGGGGAGAGAACATCCCACCAGTGGTGCTGAATTACACAATTTTATTTTTTTTTGCCCTGGGTTGTGTCCTCTTCTTGATTTGTGCACTCACAGCCCAGTGGAGGTAAAGGGCCTGCTTTCCCAGAGCAGGGAGCAGCAGGAAGAGCCAGAGTGGTTTCTTCCAGGGGCTGCAGCACTGTTAGAACACTGCAGTCTCCAACCTGGCAGCCCTGGGTCAGCCTTGCAGTCAGAATCTCTGGAGAGGAGGAGTAGCAGTGAATGTCATGAAGTGAACTTGTTTCTCCTTAAGGACTGGTCCCAGATTTCTCCCTGGGGTGCCTTTAAGGAATTTTATGATGTGTTATGCTTAAACTCTGTGTATAGGATTAACCTCTGGATGAGATCTTCCTTCCCCTCTCCAGACAGAATTGGTGTTTTCCCATGGAATGAGCCTTCATCTAGCAGAGCACTCCGCATCCTCCTGGGCTTGCCACAAGCCAAACACAGCAGATTGGCCCAAAAAGACCAGAGCCCAACCTGTTGAACTATCACAGCATCACTTGACAGCCTCTGGAACCTGAATTTGTGCAGAAATTCAAGCCTTCAGCTTGATTCCCCAATGCCTCAGCTCTGCAGACTGTCCCAGCAAGTTAATCAGGAAGATTATCAATTTACACCCACTTTTCTTGAACATGAGCAATTGACTATCAGAGCAGGAGTGAATTTGGCACCAGCCTTAACATATTAAGCAAATTAAGAGCTGGGATAAAAATCATTATATCTGACAGAGCAATTTGTGCAACAGAAGATGGTGTGCTTTTAATTCGTTGGCAAGAAGGAGGGGGAAAGGGGGAGCATCCATTCTCTGCAAACCCAAAGATAGCTGGGTGTGGTTTATTCTGGTGCCAACCCTTCCAAATAAGAAATAAATTATCAGGCAACTGGCACAAAAAAGATAAACACATAAAAGAAAAATTGGCCGTTTATTGCAGAGAAATTCGTCCTCTTATCCTGGCACCATGCTGAGGGAAAATGTGGGATGGGATAAAAGCAGGTTAGCTCAGGACACCCCAGGAAATGTTGGTTCAGAATGAAAGAAGAGCTGTGAAAACCTCTCCTACTTGACACCCTCATGGCTCAAACAGAGGGGACCAGGGCATGGAGAGATTTCCAGGGTGGGAGTAAAGGCTGAGTGATGGAAAGCTGAATACTGGCATTTCCTTTGATCCAGTCTGGGACCTCCAATGAGAAAGATGACTCCTTGATTCCCAGCTTACCATCCCTTCTTCTGTGTGGGAGGACATTTAGCAGCCTGAGATCACAGAATTCTAGAATCACAGATTGGTTTGGGTTGGAAGGGACCTTGAGGTTCATCCAGTGCCACCCCTGCCATGGGCAGAGACATCTTCCACTATCCCAGGGTGCTCCAAACCCCATCCACACGGCCTTGGACACTTCCAGGGATGGGACAAACACAACTTCTCTGGGCAAGCTGTGTCATGGCATCACCACCCTCACAGGGAAGAATTTTTTTTTCCCAATATCTAATCTAAATCTCCTGTTTGAAGAGGTTTCCCCTTGTCCTATCACTATCTGCCTGTGCAAAATCAGTCTCCCTCTTTTCATAAGCCCCATTCAAGCACAGGAAGGCCACACTGAGGTCTCCTCAAAGCCCTCTCTCTTCTCCATGTTCAACAACCTCACTTCTCTCAGCCTGTCAAAATAAACATTTCACCTTTGTCTATATTAAAAACAAGCCTTCTACTTAAGAAATTTTTTCTGCTTAAGACCTATCTGTGCTCCCAGGTGCTGCATGACATTGAATGGGTTCTGCAAGTTAGGATAGAACAGGTAAATTTGGAGTGATAGGGGAAAAAAGCAAATTGATGGGTTACAGTATCACCATTGTGAAGGACGTGGAGGAAGGACAATTCATCAGCCTGCCAGCAAAGCAGCTTCTAGATATCTTTATTCCTTTTTTTTATGATGTCCCTTCAAATCTGAGACCCCACTGAGGACTGCTTTGAACTTACAGTGCCATGACAGGAAATTTCTGTGAGGGTCAATGCAGAAATGTCCTCTGACAAAGAGGGCACAGGACTCTGCTGTAGCAGCTCCCTGTGCTACCCCTTTGATTTAGGGTATAAAATAACCCAAAGCTGGCTTAGAGGTTAATGTTCTTTCTTCAGGGGTGGCAAGCAGCACAAGGGCTTTGATGCAAGGTGTCTCAGAGCCTCTGCAGCTCCAGGTGCTTTGAAAGAGCAGAGCTGAGTTGGACAAGACACCAGCAAAGTTCAAACCAATCTGCCCTGAGAGTTGGAGCTTCCCCTCAGCTCACGGTGATCTGAGAGGTCTGAGCTGCTCCTGCCTGGCCAGGGGTTTTCTCCTGCATTCAGGGCTTGTAGGATAAGGGACAGGTAGGGATGGCCAGGTATAGAGCAGCTGCTGAGATGTGATGCCTTGGAAAGTAGAGGGCATGGCAGAGGGGATTGGCAACCAGCTGGTTTGGTTTTCCCAGTTCTGAGTAATGATCTTGAAAAAATTCCGTCCACCTTTCTCAGACAAGCTGAGAGAGTTGGGAGTGTTCAGCCTCGAGAGGAGAAGGCTCCAGGGAGATCTTAGAGCCCCTTCCAGTGCTTAAAGGGGCTCCAGGAGAGCTGGAGAGGGATTTTGGACAAGGATCTGGATGGGTAGGTCAAGGAGGAACAGCTCAGTGCTCTCAGAGGCCATTTCCAGCCTTAATGATTCTATGGCACAAGTGGTGTGGGCACTCCCAGACATTCCCACTGCCGGAGAAGGGATATCTGGAGGAAGCTGCTGATGTTGGCATGGTGGGACAGGGTCATGAAGGGTCACTAAGAAAATTAAGAGCTGGGATAAAAATCATTATATCTGACAGAGCAATTTGTGCAACAGAAGATGGTGAATTTTGTTCTCTGGTGGACTGTAGCCATTCCCAGATCTGCCTTCTCATGCCTGTGTGTGCTGAAGGATGGAGGCTCAAACATCTCCATGGTTTTTGTAGGATCACAGAATGGTTTGGGTTGAAGGGGCCTAAAGATCATCCAGTTCCACTCCCTGTCATGAGCAGGCACACCTTCCACTGTCCCAGAGTGCTCCAAGCCCAAACTAACCCAGCTTTGGAAACTTGAGGGATGGGAACCCACAACTTCTCTGGACAACAAGCAAGCCAAGATTTCTATTTTCCTTCATCTCCTGCCACCAAAGGAGAGATGTTCATTTTTCTGCTTTTATAGCCAACATCCTTCTCTTCCCCATACTGTTTCTTTGGCCAGATGAAGACTGTGAGGAGAACTCTGGAGCTGTACTGCTTTAGGAAGCATCTAAAGCCCCTTCAAATCATCTCAAAGACACATTGAAGCCACACAAGCCTCAAGAGAGATCTCCTCCTTTCAGGAGAAGCTGGCTCACACTCAGTGCCAAAGGAGGTGGCAAATGAAGAAAGAAAAAAGCTGTAATTCTGTAAACTCATAAATCACCAAAGTCCTAAAAGAGAAGGAAAAAAAAAAAAAAAAAAAAAAAAAAAAAAGAGGCAAGGACCCAACAAGTCTTTTTTGGTTTGCAGATAAGCACACAAAGTTTGGCAGGAAGGAGATTAGGGCTTTTTCCAGCTCACCTCGCTGTCGATAATTCCCACAGCAACAGAGCTCCAGGCTGCAAACATCCACACGCGTTCCCCTGCAGAAAATGGGACAGAGGAGAGGGACAGAGGGACAGAGGGGCAGGGGACAGCTCAGGATAAACTCTGCTGACACCAAGGGAAGGTCCTGG
Organism: Aegithalos caudatus; assembly: GCA_013389925.1. NCBI lineage: Eukaryota > Metazoa > Chordata > Aves > Passeriformes > Aegithalidae > Aegithalos > Aegithalos caudatus. The sequence goes on along the minus strand of WEIU01000714.1, from coordinate 422,003 downwards.
GTGATCCTCCCCACACACCTTCCTCTGGAGAAGAGTTTTTGCTGTCTTTGTTAATTCAGAGTTTTTGGAAGCCCCGTGATGCTTCCTGGGAAACTCCAGCCTGGCTCTATCAGCCCTTGCCAGCAGCCAAGGGTCGTTATGATTAATGACAATTAAAAACTATCAATGGCAGACACAAAGAATTAAGTTGTCACCAACATTTTAAAAAATCAGCATTAGGCCATGGGAAGGGTGGGAGAAGAAGACGACGGTTGTGTGATATCTGCAGCTTCTCACTCTCTCCACAGTTCCTCCTGGGGTGGCCTAAATCCATCCTGAAATAATTTTTAAAAGTCATTTTAAAATAATAATTTCAATATCAGAACAATTTTGTGAATAATTTAGATTATTAACTTTCTAAGCCATGCTTTGTGTCACCAGAGATCCCCAGAGTCCTGCCAGGCACCGAAGTGCCACTCAAAGGATGCAGGTGTCCCATGGTCTTGTGCCACATCTGCCACTCCTGTGTGGACACTGAAGGTGCTCTGGGACATCTCCAGTGACATCAGTTGTGTTCAGGTATCTTGGTCAAGTCCCTGCAGTTCTTCCTGGGACAAAAACAGCAGAGAACCAAGTGAGGGACAATAAATGTCACCTGGGTACCCACACACAGGATGAGAGGAAATGGCCTCAAGTTGCTCCAGGGAAGGTTTGGGTTAGATATTGGGGGAAAAAAACATGGAAAGAGTTGTAAAAGATTGGAAAAGCCAGCCCAGGGAAGTGGTGGTGTCCTCATCCCTGGAAGTTTTACAAAATCATGTGGATGGGGCACTTGAGGACATGGCTTAGTAGTGAACATGGTGGTGGTGCTGTGTTGATGACTGGACTTGGTGATCTTAAAGATCTTTTCCAACCTAAATGATTCAATGAAATGGAAAGGATCAGGGATGGTGGATAAACACAGCAATAAATTCAAGCAGAGTTAATTGGAAGGAGATCCAGAGCAGAGTCCCCCTGCTCCATGAAGCATCTTCCCACTGTCCACCAGGTTTGAGCCTGGGGATGCAGGAGGCCAAGGGACAAGTAGCAAAAATTCTCTAAAATCAAGCATCTCTCTCCAGGCTGTGAGCTCAGGGCTTGGAGAGGGAAAAGAAAAGACCTCATGGCTCCAAGGAACACCTCATTGTGTAAATCAAAGGTGACAAGTGCAGCTGACATTGCAGAAATTCCTTAAGAAGGTGTTTCTCCCACCCCTGCAATTCTTTTTGCCCCCCACTCCCACAGTGAACAGAGGAGGATGGACCCTCCAAAGCCCCTCCTGTCCATTCCTACATGCCCTGGCCATGGTGGAATTCCCACCCCTCCAACCCAGTGGCCCGAGGAAGTTCATTCCATCATTCCTCACATTCCTGATTCCCACAGGTGACAGGTGAAAAAGCAGAGACAGGGAAGGGGATGGTGGCCAGGCCCTCCCCTTCCACAGCAGGGGGGATTTTCCTATCAGGAACTGATTAGATTTGGGCTGCTTCCCACAGCATTCCTTGCAGTTTGGAGCTGCGTGATGCGGCCAGGAGGGCGCGGTGGCCTCGGTGACAGGGACAGGCTGTGGGACATCGGGTCACACTCCATCCCCAGAGCCACCCCAGCCCTCCACAAGGCACAGATGGCTCCTTTCCGTCATCTGACCTCATTGTTTAATCTGACCTGATCCGGTGCTCTAATCTAACGTCCAGTTTAATCACCACTACGAGGCCGGGATTGTTTCCCTGGGCTCCACCCTGAGTTCCTTCCCTCCGGGGGCACAGGCACAGCCAGGATCCATCTGAGGGGACACCCTCAGCTCTCTCCTGGGTGGGGTCTGAGGGTTACTCCCAACTTACATGCAGAGGAGATGGTCCCTTGGGGGTTGGTCTCTTTCTCCAGGCAGCACTGACAGAATGAGAGGACACAATCTCAAGCTGCGCCAAGGGAAATATAGTTTGGATGGTAGGGAAAAGTTTTTTACAGAAAAAATAATAAAGTACTGGAATGGCTGCCTGGGGAGGTGGTGGAGTCCCCATCCCTGGATGTGTTTAAAGAAAGCCTGGATGTGGCACTGGGTGCCAAGGTTTAGTTCAGCTGTTAGGGCTGGGTTGGACTCAGTGATCTTGGAGGTCTCTTCCACCTCAGTGATTCTGTGATTCTGTGATGCTTGCAGCCAGAACTGTAATAAAAGGATATTTCCATTCCATGAAGTCAGCAGAAGTTTCTCCTATGGCTGCTACAGGTCCCAAGGAGTTGCTAAGGCCCTTGGCAATTTCTGATGAGGGTTTTGTAGCCTTTTTGTTGTGTTTGGGGGCTCCTAAAAATGGTCTGGTTGATCACAAGGCTGTAATTATAGAATCACAGAATGATTTGGGTTGGAAAAGATCTTAAAGATCATCCTGTTCCAACCCCTGATATGGGCAGGGACACCATCCACTGTCCCAGGTTGCTCCAAGCCCTGTCCAACCTGGCCTTGGACACTTCCAGGGATCCAGGGGCAGCCACAGCTTCTCCAGCTTTGCATCATGACTCTGCATGGCCTTGGTCAAGTTGCTTATCATTGGTGGCAGCACCTAAACTTTTCCCAATTTCCTGCTCTGCTTTGTGTCCTGGTCCTGCTTTGGCTGTCAGTTCACACAAAGTCATCCAGAGGTGATTCCCAGCCCATCCTTGGGACACAGCAGAGAGCACAACCCCAGGGAAGCTGCAGTCGTCTCTAGTTCCCTGTTTGCACGTTAAGACATCCTCACCTCAGTTCTCCCTCTTTGAAAGGGAGAAACCCTCCCTCAGCCCAGCCTCTCCAGGTTGAAATGGATAGTGCAGCAAGGAAGCACAAAATGCAGCTGAACAGGGCTGCAGACACCAGTGATCCCAAATTTCCTCACCCAAATCAGGTCTCAGCCAACTGTGGGACTCGTGATGGTGCTGCCTGTACCCAGGAAAGGACTGCCACACACACACACACATCCTTCCCTCAGCCAGAAAGGGTTTATTGCTCACAGTCCCCCCTGCCCTCAGCCTCAGAGGGTGGGAAGGGGCCAGGAAAGGTCACACAGTCCATGACATCCCCCAAGGCAGGATCAGCTCTGCCCTGGCCCTGCTGACAGCTGTTTGTGTAACCTGCCCTCAGAGACCTCCTGTAAAGGAAGGCCACGTCCTGCCCCCATCCACCTCCTCCTCCTCTCTCTGGGGTAACTCCCAGGATTTTCCCACGCTGTCCAAATTACACTGCATCCCCCTGAGCTGCAGAGAGCCCCTCTGCTCTCAGCTGCAGCTCTTTTCCCAGGCTGAACGAGTAGAAACAATTTGCTGACACCTTTGCAGTGTGGAAAAAAAAAAAAAAAAGAATTCCATCCCAGGCTGTCTTTGCCTCACATCAACACAGAGCCCCTAATTCACAGCCCTGTCAGCATCTGGGAGAGGATGTGGCTCTGGCAGGATCTGTCTGGCAGCAGAAGTGCTCCCAGCTCTTGCTCTCAGTGCAGAGGGTGATTCCCTGCAATCTGATGGTAAAATGTGAGAATAAAATGTTCCTCCTTTTTTGTCCCAGGCTATTCTGGGATGATGCTTGCTCAGGTGCCTTGTTCCACACACTTTGTCCCGCTGTGATCTCCCAAAATCTCCTGTTTCAATGAATTTTGCCTCCACCTCTGTCTATAATCCCTTTTGAAAGGACACTGACATCTCTACTCTGTGCTTCTGCAGGGAAGAGCCCTCAGGTGAAGGTCCCACTTCCAAAACACCTCCGAGCTCTCCATCCTCTCTGCTTCCATCATGGATAATTTTTCCTCTAAGATTAAAGAAGTTGGCAGGTGAAAAGCAAATATTTATGCCCAGACTGTTGGCTGGTGGTAAAACCTCTGTCCAAGGTTAGAGATGACCCTTTGGTATCTCGGTGTTGAGCCCCATGTGCTGCTCAGGGGCAGCATCTCCTCTTCCCCCTGTATAAGTTTTGTCACTGCCTATTTTAAAGACACTGCTGAAACCCTGCCCAAGACATTTATTTCCCTTATAATGGGGAAGTTGTCCTATTTTGCCATTTTTCTCTGCAGTCAAGTGTGCTACAACTGCAATGTAATTCTAAGTACTCCAAGGCACACCATTACTGCAGCAGCTGGGGTTTTACATCCAAAACACACATGTGATCAAATTGAACGGCTTAGCAACAACAATTCTTCTATTTCCTCTGGTATTACATTGACTTTCTCGCTGAAACAATTTTCACTGCAATATCCTACCAGTGAAACTGCTCCCAGATGCCTGAGCTCAGGCTGCAGATTTGGCTCTGAAGCCAGGTTTCACAGAATGCTCCTGGTGATTTTCTACAGAGCTGGGAATTCCTGGAGGGGTTTAGGGTTTGTTTTTTTCTGTGTCAAGTTCACTTTATTTAATTTGGTAGGCTGAAAAGCAAAAACTAGATCTGTCAGCAGCCCTATTTAAATGTTATTTAAATGTGCTGTCACATTGGCCTCAGAAATGCTCAAGAAATACTCACTCATCTGCCCCCTTGGAAAGCTGTGGCTTCCAGGCATTGCAGACAGGAGGATGATTTCTTGGTGCAATGCACCAAGGGATTTAAATGCTATGTGCTCTTTTAGTTCTGAGGCACCTCTTAATTAAGTACTGATTAAAGTTTGGGGATTATTTTGTAACATAATCACTGTTTTGCAGGGACTGGTGCTCTGCCAGGGCTGGCTGCATGGGTTACACCCTGGGCATTCAGGGATCTCAGACATATGGGGCCAGGTTCTTTTAAAGGTAGATGTATTTTATTTGTAGGAGGGGTTTTATACCATTTCTTTATCTCTCAGCCCTGTGGCACAGTCTGCATCTCAGATGTGGCAGGAAAGGCACAGTTTGTGTCCCAGATGTGGCAGGAAAGGCACAGTTTGTGTCCCAGATGTGGCAGGAAAGCTGCAAGCTGTGCTTAGTAAAATCAGAGAGTTATGAAGCAGTTTGGGTTGGAAGGGACTTTCCAAAACCTTCCAGTCCAGCCCCCTGCAATGGACAGGGACATCTCCCACTAACCAGGTTGATCCAAGCCCTGTCCAGTCTTTCCAGTTATGGGGTAACCATTCCTTTATGGGAAACCTGTGCCAGTGCTCCCATTGTGAAAAATGTCCTACTTTTATCTAAATGGATCCTTTTTTGGCTTAAAACCATCACCCCCTGTGCTATCACTACAGACCCTGCTAAAAGCTCTGTTCCTCTCTCTCTTAGAGGGCCTCTTTAGGGGCTGTCAGGGGATCTGAGGTCACCCCAGAACCTTCTCTTCTCCAGGTGAGCACCCCCAGCTCTCCCAGCAGAGGGGCTCCAGCCCATGGAGCTGGACTCACTCCAGCACTTCCACATCCCTCTGATGTTGGGGACCCCAGAGCTGGAGACAGCTCTGCAGGTGAGGTCTCACCTGAGCAGAGCAGAGCAGAGGGGGAAATTCCCATCCCTGGCCTTGTTTCCAGGTGTGATACAGCCCTGGACACAGCGTTCCCTGGGTGGAATGAGCAAACCCAGCCCTGTTCCCAGAAACCACAGGAACAACTCCCTCCTCTCCTGGCCTTCTCCCATCTGATTCCAGGTCAGCCTGCCACTGCCACGCCATCCAGGAGTGCTCCCCACACCTGGGCTTGTCCACGTGGGATGGACAACAACCACAGGGCTCCTTCTCCTCCCTCTGAGCCTCCCTCATGGCCTCAAATCATCTCCTAACCCACAGAAAATGTTTTTCCTCTGCTCATTCTCCTCCATCTCATCCTATCTGCTCTCCCATCGTGGTGTTTACGCTCTTCAAAGAACCAAAAGCCGTTATCCTATCTTTGCCTTAGTCATAATTTGGCCAGGACTTACACATTTCTTGCTCCTTTTTATTCTCTAATCTGCCCTCTCAGGTTCCCTCCCTGTCAGGAGACTGCTCTCACAGGCTGCTTGGGTTTCTCTGTTTATCTTGGAGCAGGAACAGCGTGGATTTTGCAGAGCTAGCTGTGAAGCAAGAGACGTTCACACTCAACAAGCTCACGGGTGGCAGAGTGCCATGGGACAGCTGTGGAATGAAAAGGGATTAGAGGAGCTAAGTGGATGCCCCTGGGACATGACCCCCAGACCCTCAAGTCCCTTCTCCAGCAGAGGGACTGATGTGGGCTCTGCTGTCCCACCCTGACACAAGTCAGCCAGCAGGATCAGAGCAGGGATCTCGGTGAGAAATTCCAGTGAAAACTCCATGAAAATCACATCTGGGGCTGTCATGGGAGGGCAGTGCTTGCTCTGCAGACCCCAGGCTGCAGGATCAGCTTGGGCCTCAGAAATTTTGTGTTTTCCTGAGGTTCTCCTGTGCCTTTTCCTGAGTTTGGTGTGTCAGCTGATGGGGTGATTTGGTCTCAGCCTTTCCCAGTCAGATGTGGGATCTGCCTGAGCTGGTCCAGAGGAGGTCACCAGGATGATTCCAGGGCTGGAGCACCTCTGCTCTGGAGACAGATTGAGGAAGTTGTGGTTCCATTCAGCCCAGAGAAGAAAAGGGTCGAGGGAGATTTTATTGTGAACTTAAAGTACTTGAAAGGAGTTTATAAAACAGGTGGAGAGCAGATAGTAATAGCATGAGTGGGAACAATTTAAAACTAATTATTTTTAATTAGTTTTAAATAATTTTATTAAATATTATTTAGAATTTTTGTTAACATTTACTAGAATTAATTAATCATTAAAATTTAAAGCTTAAAATTTTCAACTAAAAGAGGAGAAGTTTAGATGTTAGGAAAAGATTCTTCACTCAAAGGGTGGTGAGGCCCTGGCAGAGGCTGCCCAGAGAAGCTGTGGCTGTCCCATCCCTGGAAGTGTCCAAGGCCAGTCTGGACAGGGTTTGGAACAACCTGGAGGTGTTCCTTGCCCATGGAAGGGCAGGTTGGAGCTGTATCTTTAGGTTCTTTCCAACCAAACAGTTCCATGACTCCACAATGTCAACATGGAAACAGGCTGGAAGTCACAGCTCACCCCAGCTGGGTCTGGCTGGTGGGGATTTTTAAGGAAAAGATAAGAAGTTACAGCAGGAGAGAAGGAGGGAATCAATTCTGCAAGGGCACTACTCCATGTGTGAGATACCATGGAATCACAGTATTATTTAGGTTGGAAAAGACTGCCAAGATCCCTGAATCCAACCATTAACACAACACTGCCAAATCACCACTAAACCACGTCCCTAAGCACCACATGTCCCATCTTTTGGCAGGTCTGATCATTGACTGATGGAAAGAACATGGGAAAAAGGCCCTTCCCATCTTAAGATAAGGTTAAATCAAACCCCAGAGGAGTTAATGAAATAAAACTTCTGCCAGAAAGCACTGAACCATCACAGCCCTTGGGGCTTGGATTAAAGTTTTAGGCTGCCTGTGACATCATTAATGCATTCTGCCCATGCAAACTGAAACCTCTCACTGTTCACAGGAAATTCCCTCAAGTTTGGGATGGATGGGAAAGTGAAATGAGGGTGAATGGTGTGTGGAGGTACCCAGTGTTACTCTGCAGAGCAGAAACCTCTGGTGACACCAGCCCTGGGCACAGGCTGTGCAGCCTTGGCATGGTTGTGCCATTCTGACAGGCCACCAAGAGTGGCAAAAAATGGGAAGGAGCTGGGTTGGGGCAGGGTTAGGCTGGATATCAGGAGAGATTCTTCCCCCAGAGGGTGGTGGCTCCCCAGGGAATGGGCACAGCCCCAAGGCTGCAGAAGCTCCAGGAGCATTTGGACAACGCTCCCAGGGATGCACAGGGTGGGATTGTTGGGATTGTCTGTGCAGGGCCAGGAGCTGAGCTGATGATGCTTGGGGGTCCCTTCCAGCTCAGGATATTCTGTGATTCTATAAAACATCATTCCTGTAGACATTATTTGTGTCCTAATCCTTGCAAAAATAAAGGCAGGCAGGAGAGCAGTGTGATCCCAAGGGAAGAGCCAGCACAGGGTCATGGGATACCAGAAATCCCTCTCTTGGCTCACCACAGGCTTGTGTTGAGACTTTGGCCAACTCCACTGCTTTTTTTCCAGTTTCCCCCTGTTTCCTTTTGTGTTGTTGCATTGGAAGTTCACGGGAGAGTTTTCTCTGTGGGTGTGTGTGGGTGCCCACGAGTGTGTGCAACATTCTGAGGCCTCTCAGTACAAAGGCAATGTAAATTATATCGTGTCAAATTCTTGGAGTGGTGGTATTGGCACTTTCCTCCCTCAGAGACTTTGCAAAACAGCTACCTGTGAAATTAAATTAAACATTTCTTCTCCTGGGGTTTAAACAATACACTCCCTCCAAGTTGGGCTAAGGATTTCTTTGTGCTGTATTACTTTATAGATTAATACAGTGCAGAAAATTAATTACCTGTTATTCACTAAGACATTTCTTTTTCCCCTTATAGGTTTTAAACTTTCAATTTGCAAAGAAAACTGAGGAGGGAGGGGGGGTGCTGCAGGCAATCCCACGTATGTGAGGAATGTAACCTTAAGATCTGGTTCCTGGTACCTGGTCTGCTCTGCTCCTGGGATCTGCTCTGCCTCCCCCAGCTGATAAGAGCACTGCTGGGTCTGCCTGCCACGCTCATTCCATTACTCCTGACACTGTCTTTTGTCTCTGGTGGGCTCTGGACAGGCACAAATCAAAGCTGTCACGTCCTGCAGAGCCCTGGTCTGGCCTGGAGCACAGAGATCTCTGAACTCTGCCTTGTGCAACCATTTATTACAGGCAGAAAATGTGCAGGGTGGAAATTTGGATGCCTTTTTTTTGCCTCTTTCCCCAGCCTCAAGCACTGATTTTGAAGGGTGAGGTTTTGCAGCACTGCATCCACCAGAGCTCTTTTGGTGGTCCAGGGAGTGCAGCTGGGAGGGGAAGACCAAAGCCCCACTAAGATCTTATCACAGCAGGGATTTGAAGGGCAGTAAAACATTTGTGAACACCCTTTTTTGTCTTCCAGATCATCAGGTAGAGACCCCAAAGGAGTGTGTGCATGTGCACCACACACAGAGGCACAAATTCCCAAAATTTCCCCTTCAGGGATAAATAAAAATCCCTCTGTCTCACTTCTCCAGAAACTTCTTTTGTTTGTTTGTTTTTACTCTTCCTCCTATAACTTGAAATCCTTTTGGGAGCAACTTGATGCTCACCTCCACTGCCACCACAACACTTCTGCAAATGAATCCTCTGACCAAGGAAGATGCCAGAGCTGGCAGAAGGCAGCACAGCTGGATTTGGGTTGGATTTGGCCAGCACAGGTACCACCACGTTCCAGAGCTCACTCAGCCACTGCCAATGTTTTCCATGCAGAGCTGGCTCAGGGAGGACCTTTCTGAAGTGCAGAGGGCAGCAGTTCTATCTGTTGCAGCTGGCTATCTTTAGACAATTTTAATAAATCAGAGGGATTAAAAACATTCCAGCCTCCTCCGAGGTGTTTAACCCCGTCAGGCTGGGTGATGAGGAGGAGAGCTTTTCAGAACTGATTGCATTAAAAAGGGAGATCTGGAGGAGTTTGTGGTTATATCCTCTTGAGCAAGTGCTAAAGGGAGGGTGCCAACTTCCAAACCATCCTCTGGGGATATTCATGCTTGCATCAGCCCTGATAAAAGTGCCAGAAGCCATTCAGAGAAGGAAACCTCTGGATCTGTCCTGCCCTGGCTCCATGGCACATTATCTCCATTGCACAGTGGCAGAGACCTTCCTGGCCTCTGTTAAATGGTGTGAATCATTTCCACAGCTCTCATCTAGAAAACATGACATTTGGTCCCTGATTTTGGCAGTTTGGGAAGGTTATCTGGGGACCTGGAGATGAGGAAGGAGGCCTTGAACTTCTGGTGAGCAAAGTAGAGGCAGAAGCTGTGCCAGAGGTGGCCTCTGACACCCATCCAAGGAAGTCCCTGTTTATCCAACTCATGTCCTTCTGCACCCCTGGCAGGTCAAACAAGGCTCTGAACAACCTGATGCAGTGGAAGATGTCCTTTCTCATTCCAGGAGGTTGGACTAAGTGACCTTTAAGGGTCCCTTGTAACCCAAACCATTCCATGATTCCACAATTCCATGACCCAGAGGGCCCTGCACAGTGTGGGAGCACATTTTTGCAAAATGGCATGCAAGGAAAAATCCACATTAATTGGAGCACATTTCTGCAAATTGGCCTGCAAGGAAAACTCCACATTAATTGCCTTTGCAGGGACAAAGCTTTCAAGCCTCACAAGTCCAAGCCTTTGGACCTACAAGACTGTGCCAGAGGTTCTGAGCTTGAAATTCCACATTGCTCCCCAGGGAATTCTGTCCCTGCAGTGACTCTCTGCCATTGGGGTGTTTGCAGTCTGGGTCCACACTGAGCACCTCCACAAACCATGACCCTGAGCTTGCCTGCCCATCATCAGGCATTATCTAATCATCCTTTGAGATTATTCCCTAGGGAAATGTGCTTCCCTCCCCATCAAAGCCTTTTCCACTGACAGAGATGGAGCACTGGTGAACTGGGAGGTGATGGGGTGGCTGCAGACACCTCTCACCTTCCTGCCTGGCTCTTCATGGTGAAAAGCTGCTCAGTGCAGCTCAGGCTTACAACAGGGAAAAGTCCAGGTATTTCTGAAACAACTGAATGTTGAAAATACACCAGTGATTCATTCTCAGAATATTCAGCATGTAAAATAAGGAAAACTTTGAATTCAGTGAGATTTAGAATCTAATGCTACATTTCCTTCAATATTCTTTTCCCTAGAAATTCTCAGTTCTTTACAAGCAAAACTCGAGAATCTCATACAACAGTCCCAGTTACTGAAGATGAACAACAAACACTAACAAAACACAATAAAATTTGCTGAAAACATGGGATTGCTTCCTCATTTCTCTCTTTCCCAACTCTCAGGATACATGATGGGAGGCTCCTGACCTGTAAATATCCAGTGATGTGGAGCAGGTTCTGCCTCTGTTTCCCCAATAAGCAACATCAGGTGAATTTTGCCCCAATAAGCAACACCAGGTGAATTTTTCATGAGCTCAGGGTAAACTTTGCATTTAAAATATGGTCCAGACATTGCCTCTGGATCAGCCCTGTGCTGGTATTTTCCAATAAGCTATGAAAGTGGATACAGGCTTGAAGGGAAGACTTTTCTTGTTGCTGTTCTCATACAAACAAGGCCCTAAGAGCTCTGGAGAGCTGCAGCACCACTAAGGCAGAAGAGAATAAGAAAAATTTACATAAATTTAAAATGGAGAAGGAATTTCACCTCATATCTTTATTTGTCTGTTCTTACTGCCCATTTCTCCTGGTTGATCATGTCTATGAGGGTGGCCAGATCCAGCTCTTGGTTTGGGTGCTCCCTCACAAGTTTGGTAAATGCCAAAGATGAGGTGGAAGCCACCTCTGGGAATGCAGAAAAATTGTCAGAAACCGCATCTCTGTGTGTAACAAAGTGCTACCAGATCCAACAAATATTACCTGGCTGCACCATGCAAACCCTGACTGTGAGCAGGGCCTGAGCATCACTTTCCCTTGTGGAACACTAACTCAGATGGGTCCTCAACAAGGAGCCCAATGTGATTTCTGATTGTAGAAGAATCTCCATCCTAATTAAGTGAAGGCATGAGGAAAAACAGCTGCCTTCCTGAAAAGAGACCCTCCTTACAAACCTCGTGTTAACAGGAGGAGCAGGAAGATGCTGACAGCTGCATGGAATCACTATAATTAAAAAAGGGCAAAAAAGAAAACTTTCCAGTATGCAGAGAGCTGTGGGCGTCCTGCAGTGGGGAGAGGTTAATTCCAGCCTCATCTCCCAGCTGGCTCCATGAGGACAGAGGTTAAAGATGAAGCTGTAACACACACATGTCAACACAGCTCAGATCTCTGCCTAGCAGTCACCCTCCCAGAATCTGCCCTGAAAAAAAAACAACCAAAAAAACACATCCCTCCTGTTTGGTGAAGAGAATCCACCTCCCAGCACGTTTTAATGGAGTTAAAAAATAAGTGTTATTAAATATGAATGCTTAAGAGGCTGTGTCTCCAATTGAGACGTCTGGTCTCGGGCTGTAGAAGACAAGTATTGAAAAGAGAGATCCCTTGGGAGCTCCCAGAGAGACAAACTTCTGAAAATAACTGGAAGCTGGAAAATATCTGAAGGGGGATATTTCATGTGCTTGCTCTGTTTGGACCTCTCCCCTGGGCTCTGCTTGCAGCCACATTTCTGTTGCTTTTCCTGTTACAGGCAGGGTTAGCCTGTCCTACCAAAGCCAAACACACCTCTCTAAGAAGAGAAAAGAAATCTAAAGGGAGAGAGGGAAAATCTGAAAAAAAAAAAAAAAAAAAAATAAAACACAACAATTTAAAGCCCAGGTGCTGGTAGGCTGCCAAATGTTGCTCTGGGAGAGTCTTGGCTGGACAAGAGTACAGAAATTGTCCCTGCAGCTTCTCTCCCACCCTGGTTTGCTCCCTTGCCAAGGTTGTTCACAAGGAGATCCTGATGTTTCCTCCTTGGAGGAGGAAGGTATAAACACAAAGATGAAGGGAAACAGCAACCAGGACGTCATCAAGAAGCAGTGGAAGGATGGGTGCTCATTTCTGTACTGCAGAAAGGACACAGACCAGAGGATGCTGCAAAACCATCTTGTGACAATGCTCCCATGCCCTGCAGGAACATTTCTGCCAAGATAAGCATCCTTTAGATTATTTTCTGGCTGTCTGTGGTTAATACAGATATATGGAATATAGCTGGGACTTTACTTACACAGCCCAGTGGTAACTAATGCAGACAGGGATGGAATCATGGGGTGCTTTGGATTGGGAGGGACTTAAAGATCATCCAGTTCCACCCCTGCCATGGGCAGGGACACCTTCCACTGTCCCAGGCTGCTCCAAGCCCCATCCAACCTGACCTTGGACACTTCCAGGGATCCAGGGGCAGCCACAGCTTCTCTGGGTAACCTGTGCCAGGGCCTCACCTCCCTCACAGGGAAGAATTTCTTCCTAATATCTCATCTAAATCTCTCACCTTTTAGTTTAAAGATGTTCCCCCTCTTCCTATCACTATATATCCCTGTAAAAACCCACTCTCCCTCTTTTTTACAAACATCTTTAACTACTGGAAGCCTGGAAGGCTGCAATGGGTTTTACTACCTGGCTGTGAGGGTATCCTCAAAACCACTTTGGAAAGATGCATCACTCTCCCCTATTTTGACAACAATTCCTTCTGTCAGTCCCTGTCCTCAACTTTTCTCCTCAAAAGCCTTGTGCCTCAGCAGGATTCCAGGATCTACCCTCATCCATATTTTTCTCCATGCAACCCTTACTGAACTTGCCCTTCTGCCACACTTCAGCAAGCCAGCAGGCTGATGCATTAAAAAAAGTGATGTATTGAAGCAGATTGCTCATTCCCAGGTATCAGAAAGTCTCTGCTGCTCTCTTGGAAATCAGAAAGCTGTCCTTGAAATGACTGGAAGGAAAACAAATTAAGCAGCCCTTACACTTGTGTTTCCATGAGTTTAACTGGTGTGACTTGGTGCTGGGGTGTCCATAAGCAAATCCCATTCTCATCCCTTACAGGAGTGTTTTTACCAGGAAAATTAAATTATTCCTTCACTACCAATCCCAAGAAGTGCAATTTGAGTTTAGAATTTGAAAATGACATGGGAATGTAGGATATGAAAGCGTGGATAGTCTGAGGAGAAGTGTGAAAGCTACAGAGCAAACTGAGAAGGACATGAACTAAATCCTTGGAAGATTGCAGAGCAAAATAAATCCTACCCCTACCTGAAATGTGATTCCCTGCATGGGGGGTCTGGGTGACCTCCACCTCTGAAGGTTTTCTGTTGGCATCTTGTACTTTGAGCTTTGGACAGCACGGGTCAGGGAGTGGATTTTAAGTTTCTTCTAAAATTTTGTGGAAAACAAACCAAGTGTTTTGAGAGGATGCTTTTTCAAGTGACCAAATTTTTCTTTGTTTTGTGGGTGGAAGTGTTTTCTTATAGTGGCTTTTCCATGTGTGTTTGTTTGCTTGCTTGTTTTGTGGAAGCCCCAGAAGTGGGAAAAACAAACCATCAAAACATGTTTTTCTCCAAGAAGGCTGAATTATCTATTTGAAAGATTTGGAGAGTTGGTTTTTTTTGTTGTTTTTTTTTTTTCTTTTGAGGGAGGAAGGTGGTGTGTTTGAAAATGAGAATTAAAAAAATTAGAAAGCTGTGGTTGAAGTGTTTGCCTGCAAAGATGGGGACAGACTTTTTACAAGAAATTCTAGTATAGGACAAAGAGAAATGGTTTCAAACTAAATGAGAGTAGATTCAAACTACACATAAAGAAGAAATTTTTTATTGTAAGAGTGCTGAAACTCTGGCACAGGTTGTCCAGAAAGGTGGGAGATGTCCAATCTCTGGAATTTTCAAGGCCAGGTTGGATAGGGCTTGGAGCAAACTGGTCCAGTGAAAAATGCCCCTGCCCATGGCAGGAGGTGGAATGAGATGAACTTTGAAGTTCCCTTCCAACCCAAACTCTTTGAGAATTCCATGGTTCTGTGAATGAAAATTAAGGAATGTTCTTGGAGGGTTCTGTTCTCTATCCCCTGAGACTGCTTGAAATTGGAAGAAATTGGATTGAGGGGTTCCACAGGTGTAGTAATGCACCCCACACACACCAAGTGGGTGTTTCTGTATAGGAAAGGGGTTCCAGTTTGCCTCTTGACTTTTTAGGAAGTTTAACTGAAAAGTTCTATGTTTGGTTCTTTTTAATTGGCTCAGTGCCAGGAGAGATGCCCCTGTTGGACCTTGTGACTGTCAAAACCTTTACCCCTATCTATTGGCAGTTTTTCTATTAGATCCATCCTTGGGTAGAAAAAGAAACAGAACAAAGGCACCAATGGCATTCTCAAGATGTTTGTAGCAGGTGTAGATCTGTCCTTACACTGGCTCAGTTTTGGTAGATTATATTGTATTATTCCAATTATCTTATTAAGCCCTTGTAATTTTTCAAGACACACTCAACCACGACCGTCTCACTTTATTGTTTTTAGCCAAATCTGAACAGGGCTGGACCCTCAGATCTTATGGGGATCTCACCCCCATAGATGGGGGAGTTCTGGGACTCAGTTCTGCAGCTGGGCCCTCTCTTTCATCCCCAAAATGTAGGACTGAAAGCTGACATGATGTAAGGGGTTGTGGGGTGACAATATCCCTGCAACTCCTCCCTTGCAACACAGCAGAGACATTGAGTCTACACAGCTCCCCTCCTCCATCCCCTACCCTGTTATATCACAGCCATTCTCAGTTTTCCCCTCAATTCTGAGTCATTTCTGTTGCTTTTCTTCAAAATAGGAAATAGAAGGGGTGGGTTTGCTTTTTTAAAATTATTTATTATTAAGCACTCATTTGCAGCAAAGAAAGAAATGAGAATTTGCACCAGACAAGCAGAGAAATGCTGAAAAATAGGAAAAGAATATTTCAATCCTTTCTGAGAAAACAAGTCAGAGGCAACCTCTGGGAATTAAATAAAGTGCACATACACACGAACAGCAAAAACCAAACATGCTGCATATTAATTCAAGCCAACTTATTTTTCAGGGTAGGACTTGAAAAACATAAACAAGTTACTACAAAAACAGAGGAAATTGGTGGGCATTTCCCAGTCTTCCTTTCACAGTTTTTGAAGATGTTTGATAAGAGATCCTCTCAGTCTTTTGAAGTCAGGGACAGTCCAATTCCAATGCCAACTGAAAGGCAGGGTCATCACTTCCAAAGGAAATAAAGGCTTCCATCCCTGCTGCAGAAAGGCCAAACTCCATCCTATGGATCACAGCTCCTCCTCCAGTGGGACAAAGCAGATCAGAAGGTGCCTGAGAGCTCCCAGAGTCTTTCTGGTCAGGAGGAGTCATTAAAGGACAAATTCCCTGAGGAAGCAGCCTCTTTTGAAGACAGAATTTTTGTCATGACACATTCAATAGTTAAAGCCTTTTTTTTCAACCTCAGTGGCAAAACACCATTTTCAATCAGAAACCTGGCTCCACCACTCAGCTCTTTCCATTGATTTTCTTTGGCAGCTGCATGGATATTCCAAGGACTGGGGCCACTGGAAGGGCTTAGCTCAGCAGTTCCCAAGTTGTAGAAGACCTTAAGGTCATTCAGAATGGTCTGCACACACACATGAGCTGAACCCATGTGTGCAAATGGACAGATTTTTAAATCTGCCTTGGCAACTTTTCCTGGGGCAGCTCTTTGGGCAGCAGACACAGCTGGAATATCTCAGCTCCTTCTGCCCCTGCTCACA
Source organism: Aegithalos caudatus (assembly GCA_013389925.1). Classification (NCBI taxonomy): domain Eukaryota; kingdom Metazoa; phylum Chordata; class Aves; order Passeriformes; family Aegithalidae; genus Aegithalos; species Aegithalos caudatus. The sequence continues at coordinate 405,767 of WEIU01000714.1, read as the reverse complement.
GCACGCTGCTGACTCAGGTGTCATTGCCAGCATGCCACATCTTCCTCCTCCTGCAGGGTGCTGTCCCTGAAAACCACTTTAGCTGGCAGATAAAATTACTTGTGGCTTGGCTATAAACCCTCCTACACCCCCCTCTGTGGCTCATGGATGTACAAAAGAGCTCAGCACAGATATGAACACTCTCTGCAACAAGCACAGTGCTCTCCTCAGGGTGTCTGTGCTCCTGCCTGGACTGAACTGAGTGACCACCACTCTGGCCCATGGAATTTTACATGTTCAAGCCCTTTTCAATGGATATGTAGACAAAGTCTATTTTTTCCAAGTCTTTTTCCATGGCTGTATAGACAAAGTCTATTTTTCCAAGTGTAGGCAAAGCTTGGAAGCTTTGAGCACCTCCTCTTGAAGAGCATCTGTGCTTGGCTAACCAACCAGGAGTTCCTGGGGAAATCCAGAGAGAGAGCTCAGTAATTTTCCAAACTCTTCCCAGGGACATCAGCTCTTAGTTCCCATTGGCTCCAGTAAGAATATTCCCCAGAAAATGTTGGATAAAACACACACAGCGGACCTCCTTTTTATCTCCTGAGTTGGTGATACGTTGTCCTTTGTTGGTGGTGCTGGGTTAACCCTTGGGACATGATGGTCTTAGAGGTTTTTTAAATTTTATTAATTCTATAATTCTACTACAGTCAGATGCTCCTGGTGATGGGTGTGTTTCTCTTGCTGGTCAATGATAAACCTCAAGATCACTTTCAAATAAAGTGGTGGCCTTGCGTGCCAGTCTTTGCAGTCTTTGTACCTGACACATGGATTCCTGGTGTTCCTTTCCCAGGAAGCTCAGCCCATCTGCAGTGCTTCTCTTTTATAAGGAACATCTAAAGCTGACAATGGCACAAGGATCAGCCTCCCTGAGGTCCCAGTGTGACCCTGGGAGCTGGCTCCTACCAAAACTAGAGCCAGGAGCAAACTGTCTTGTACCTGACTGATCTGCTTCTCCTAATATTGCCCCGAAAACAGATTTTAGGGATTTTACCTGGGTAATAAAGCACAGAGCAAAACAGGCAACTCCAGGATGGAATTCATCTCCTTCTGCATGAGACAGCCAAGCTTATGTGGGTGAGCAAATCCCTACAGGTGTCTGTTCCTCACCTTTAAATATCCAGGCAGCAAAGATGAGCAGGTTAGCTGGAGGAATCTGAATTTATTGAAAGCAAACCCTTTACATTTGTCCTGCCAAAACTAAAAGCTCTTTTGCCTCCCCAGAGCATGCAAGTGTCTGGTGGTGCATTCCTTGTCAGAACTTTTCAGATTTGTGGGGTTTTTTTAAAAGAACAAGCAACTTTATGCCAATTGCTGTTACAAATGTGCTTTTTTTCAGCAGTTGGGGAGGTGAAGCCATGAGTCCATTGGTATAAATCACTCTCAGTCTCAGCTGACATCTCAGCTGTCAGGAGCTGGTTAAAAACACTTTTAGGGCTCAGAAAGAACCCTGCAGAGGACAAAAAGCCTTCACTGGGGTGAATCACCATCTGCTCTAACAGGGACACATCCTTCCAGGGCTACTGGGAGGACCTGTGCTCAGGAATGCTTTATTCGTGGAGGAAGCCATTAAAAAAAAAATGAGGAAGGGTGAGGTCACAATCTCTGATGTTATAAATGAGTAAAACCTTTTTCATTAACCCATCATCTGATCTGCAGTAACGAAATGCCCATATTTGTGATCTGAAAACTTAGGGATTGCCAAAGTGAAAGACTGGCTCAGGCCACTCCTACATTTCTCCAGGTAGGAAAACCCACCTGGGATGTGCTGATGCTGATCAATAATCCTTCAGCACCGTGGGTTTGTGGGCTTGGAAGAGGCAGAGAGGAATCCAAGGGTGGCAATTTTCCTGTCACTGCTGAGTTGAGAAAAGGCTGCTGAGCTCTGCCTCATCCAGGAACACAGGAGGTGAAAGGGAGGCTCTGGGAAAAGGAGATTTAGGTTTCAGACTGAGCAAATCTGAGGGAAAAAAAAAACCTCTGGGAGCCATCTGACCTGGGCTTTGCTATTTACTGTGCATTTCTTGTCTAATACAACTCATAAGGCTGGAATGTGTAGTAGCCTGAGAGAGAGCCTGTTTTCATTGTATGTGAAAGCATAATAAAAGCAAGGCTTGCTCCCAGAGAGCTTTAGAGACTTAGAAAAAAATGTTGTTCATATTTGAGAAGACAGAAGAAGGATGAAAAAAGAAAACAATGACACACCCAGGAGTAAACAGAAGGTAGAAGTAGGTAGGAGATCAACCCAGGTATCCTGGCAGCCTGCTGCTTTGTCCTCTTGCCCTGTCTGGCTGACAGAATCAAAAGCTGGAAGAGGGGAAGGACTGGCACATGGCAAAAACAGGCCAAAACAGGCAAAAAAAAAAAAAAAAAAGGGGTTTTCAGGAAGGCTACCTGTTTTCAGGGGCAGCAGCCTTCCTTATCTCATTGATGCTTCTGTTCTCTGAGCATAATTATTCACTATCCCCTTCTACCACCAATATCAAAAGCAGCAGAAAGCCACTGATCCTCTTTTTTTCTGTGCTTCCCATCTCCATCCATTTTCCCCTGACACTTGCTGTGGGTACAGAGTGTGCAGCCCAGTCACAGAGCAATGGCTCTCTGTGATGAACTGCATCTCCTTCTGTGTCGTGTTTGCTCTGCCAAAGAGACAGCCCTGGATCAGGCAAGGAGCAACAAAGAGCCCATAAAGGAGATAATTTATCCCTTTCCCAGACACATCCATGAAAGCAACTTATCTTCCCCTTCATCCACCCAGAGCCAGGATGTGGCTCTTATCTGCCTGTAAACCAGACAAGAGAGGAGCATGTTGCCCTTTAAGGTCAACCTGTTGAAAAAGAAGGAAAAAAAAAAAGGAGAAGAAGAAGTAGCATTTTAAAGTTTTTTTTGGTTGGTTGGTTGGTTGGTTGGTTTTGGTTGTTTTTTGTTTTTTTTGTTTTTTTTTTTTTGTATTTTTTGTTTTGTTTTTTTTTTTTTTTTTTTTGTTTTTTTTTTGGTATTTTTTGTTTTGTTTTGTTTTGTTTTGTTTATGATTTTTTTATATTTTTGTCCTAGCAGCTCGGGTGTGTTGGACATGCCTGTCATCATGGCAATCCCTGGGAAATGGGACCTGTGCCTGCTTTTTGTGTTCCTCTTGGAGCTCTAATCCCTGATGTTTCAGCTCCATTTGCTCAGAGCAAGCCCAGAGGAGGCCACAAAGAAGCTTAGAGAGCTGCAGCACCTCTGCTATGAGGGAATCTGAAGAGAAGGTTTTGGGGATACCTTATTGCAGCCTTTCAGTACATGAAGGGGTTAAGAGATGGAATAACACTTTTTACAAGGACATGCAGTGGCAAGGCAGGAGACAAGATTTTTATACTAAATGGGGTAGATTTTGATTGAATATAAGGAAGAAATTCCTGGTTGTGAGGTGGTGAGGCCCTGGCACAGGTTTCCTACAGAAGCTGTGGCTGCCCCATCCCTAGAAGTGTCCAAGGCCAGGTTGGACAGGGCTTGGAGCAATCTGGGATAGTGGAAGGTGTCCCAGCCATGGCAGAGGTGGGACTGGATGATCTTTAAGGGCCCTTCCAAAGCTAATCATGCTCTAATTCCATGGTTTTGTGTACAGGGCAATACAATCAATGGGCAATGAGGTGTTGCACAACCCCTGCTAACAGAAAGCTCTGTAGTGGGTGAGGTGAATCCCATTCCTACCAGTCCTGGCTCTCTGTGGAGCCTCAGTCCCCAGCTCAGGAGTGGCCTCTGGCACAAGAGATGCCCAGTTCAAGTGGGGTGAATCCACTCTCAAAGCTCAGTCAGATGAATCCCACCCTGGTGACTCAGAGAGAAGGAATTGCAGTAATACAGGCATGTGTGATGAAGTATTTCCTTTCATTTCTCTTCCAGCCTGACTCCTGGGCATTTTACTGGATGCTCCTTGGTTCCTGTGTTATGAATAATAGTGAGTAACCACTTCCTACTCACCTTCTCCATTCTTCCCCACTGTTCATAGTTCTAAAACGTGATTTTAGAAAAGAAACTAGAATGATTCCACACAAAAGACAAGGCTACACTGCAGATTTAAGCAGCTCCATGCTGTTACTCTCTGTTTTGTTCACTATTCCCTTCCAGTAATTCCTAACATTCAGTTCCCCTGGGCTCTGATGCCAAGATCTCTTTTCTGAGTGGAAATAGCTACCCCAGAGACCATCACTGTGCATAAATATTTAGAGCTGCATTTCCCACATGTGCATTACTTTGCATTTACTAACACTCAGTCTCACCTGTCTCTTTGTTGCCCGGTGTTGAGATGATCCTACAACTCCTGATGGGAATGTTAGTTTCAATTACCATGAATAATTCTGTGTCATCAGCAAATTTCATCATTCTTTTATTGTCAGTTTTTTTTCAAATTGTTTAAAAGTGCATTCAAGAACACAGTTCCCAGTGGAAAACCCTGCAGGACTCTCCTGGCAATGTTTTCCATCATCAAAACCAATCAATTCTTTGTTTCTTACCTTTTAATAAATTAGTAATCTACAAGAATAATTAAGCCCACAACTTCATTTTTTGACTGCTCTCTTGAAAGACCATTTCCACTACACCAGCTGATTTCATCACTTGTTCACAAACCCCTCCAAAACAATTTGATTTGTGGGGATTAATTCCCCTAAAAGAAGTGTTGCCTTTCCCCCAACATGTTGCATTTAGCCCTGGGAGTGTGGATTCTGCTCCTCCTTGCAGAGGAGGGTTTAATTCAGGTGTCAGCATTCATTTCCCAGGTCCTTATGGTGCCCTTCTCAAGAACTCCCAGCACAATTGCTGTTTTATATTCCCCTGCAGCTAAGTCTGATTGAAGTGGCAAGCTTCACACCACGATTAATAATACAGTAGTTTTGTGTCTCCATTCCCTCTTGAATCATGTTTCCTTTCTTTTCATTGACTCTTTATAATTTATTTTGCTAACCCTTCCATTGGGGATCGTTCCTGTGATTGACTCTCTCCCTCTTTTTCCCCAAGATAAATGTTGGTGTAGGAACCATCTGAAACTACTCCACATTTAACAGGATTGGAAGAATCCATCAAACCTTTCTGCTGCACACAGTGACCATCTCTTCTTTGCACATCTCCTCTATTCCACTTAAAAGTCCCATAGAGTCCTTGACAGATTCTTGTACCAATAAACTGGAGCAGGGTTTTATTGATATTTCATTCCCTTAATAAAACATTTCTTCAAATCTTGTTGGCATAATTTATTGATGTTTTATGATAAACTTCCAGATATTGAGTTTTTTCTATGCCTCATTTCTCATTTAGATCTTTTTTAAGGATTTTGTTTTGCTTCAATCACTTCTAGTCTTTCACTAGACACTTATTTATCTAGATCTGGTCTTTTTTCAAAATCTTTTTAATACATGATATATATTTATCTTCTGAGCATACAGTTTGTTGCCTGCAGAGTATTTACCATATATAAGAACTTTGCAATTTTTGCCATTTCTTACAGTTTCTTTTTGAAAGTTTCACCCTTTTTGATTAAGTTCAAGCCCTTTTGATGATGAAGCTTCATTAGTGGATTTTTTTTTTTTAAATCTTATCCTCCCTTGCAAATATTTGAGTTTATGTACATTATGTTCACTGTCACAGTACAGCACAGGTTACCTTTTGGGAGCTGCTGGAATTCCCAGGCTTCAGCAACACGGAAATAAAACCAGGTGATTCCTCCTGTATCATGCCATTCTTTGCATAGTTTTTTTTTAACCACTTTTATACCTTTGGTAGACAGCAGAAAAAGCTGGTCTCTGAGAGGTGAGAGTACACTGAGGATGACCCATCACTTAATCACAGCCTGATTATAATCAGAGTTAATTTTAAAGTTAGATTTTTGTTGTACCAGATCTCATCTACTCCAACTTTTAACCTAAGGATATTCTGAAGCTGTTTTAATAACCAGTCATGCTCATGGTGAAGAGTTGCACCGTTAAACCAGACAAAATTTCTTTTTCTGCTTTATTTTTTTACTTTTCTCTTGCTATCTCACTGCTCACCTTTGTCTCCACTGAGCAAAGTCCATCTCCTGCTGCAGCCTCATTGTCTGCCCATCTCTCCAACCTGTATACAGACATGGGGACCATGTCAGATGTCCTGCTAAAGTACAGGTTGGAGAAATCAGCTGCTCCTGCCTGTCAGCTCATCCCAGGAGTCACAGAAGTTGTCCAAACACACCCTGTTCTCAGTAAATCATGTTCATAATCCCCTTTTTTTCCTAACTCTCGTGCCTGTAAACAGCTCACAGGGGGACTTGTCCCATTATTTTCCAAAGGTCTGAAGAAAAGTCAACCAGATTTAAGTTCCTTGGATCTTTTTACCTGCCTCTTTGAATGGGATGTTTGCCTTTTTCCATCAGGAAACTCCAGGAGTTGCCACAGTCATTCAAGCATTGGTCAGCACCCTCCATCTCCTTCTCCTCTGCTGTCTTGTAGATTTGTAATTGCCTACAAATAGTCCTGATTTAATCCTTCTCTATTCTGAGTAGTGTCTTTCTTCCTCTGCAACAAGCTAGGTAGGTCTGGGAAGTTTGCAGAAGTCTCCAGTAAATGCTGAAGCTAAGAAATTATTTCCTTATAAAGCATCCTACACAGTTTTGCTGCAACAGAGAGAGCAGCTGCCTCTGTGACCTTTTCCTGGAGCACTTTCAATGAGAGACACACTTTTAGGGGTGGCTTTTCTGTGCAATGTCATCATCATCATCAGAACAGAGACATGGGATACCAAATGATGATATCAGCTGCTTGTTTTTGGAGCTAAAGCTGTTTTCCTCCACATGTTGTACAAGGCTCAGTGAATTCTAACCCTTCCCACAGATGCTGGATTTCAGCAGAGCTGTGGTTAGAGAGCCCTACCAAGGGGTCTGATACTGCTGAGTAGGGGACAGGAGGAAGAGCATCCTCTTCATCACTGCTGCAGGACAAGGAGTTCAGGATTAAAACCCAAATGTATGACAACCACATGCTGCCTGCAAAGCTGGGCTGCACGAGAGGAGGAAGGAAGGCTGCTGCAGTCCATCCTGTTTCTTGTTTTTGTAGGATCAGGTTCTGCCTTTGGTGTCCTTGGTCCTGATATGTTTTCTACCCCAAAGCAGAGCCCATCTCTGAGTTTGCACAGGGTGAGTTGGAGGAGGTTGGGCTGACATCTCCTTGCTCTGAGAGCCTTTTCTGGAGCTCCTGGGCTCCACCACTAATTAGAACACGGGTATATTTTTAATCTGTTCCTCTTTCCACAATGCCAAGCTCTTTCCTTTCCCCCTGCCCCACTGTTTCTTCCTCAAATCCTTAAATCCAGCCCTCTTGTTGTGGTTCTGCTCTGAATTCACACTGAAACCTGCCTTTTGTTTCTCTGCCTTTCTTTTCTCTGCCTTTCCCACATGCCAGCTCCCCTCCCCTCCCTCTGCTGCCTACAATTTACGTTCTGCCCCTTCACTGACACAGATGGGATTTCACATTTCAACAATGTTCCACCGTGTACCACTTCCCCCGATAAGCAGACTCAGCCCCAGAGTGACTCAGCCCCATGGCACTCAGGTAATTTCTCCAGCTCCCTCTCATGGAATTCCACCCTGCCTGCCTGTGAGAGATTCCCACATCCTGGATGTGTGTGTGTGCCTTTGCTGACTGGATAACCTGTTTGCAGTGCACAAAGATTTAATGGAAATCTTCTGCCTTGAAAACCTCGAATTTTCCTCAATAGGAGAAAAAGTGTTGAATATTCCAGAGACGGGGCAGCCACAGCTTCTCTGGGCAGCCAGTTCCAGTATTTCACCACTCTCACAGGGAAGAATTTATTCCCAATATCCCACCTAAATCTCTCCTCTTTCTGCTTGAAACCATTCCCCCTTAGTCTATCACTACATACCCTTCTAAACCACATCACAAAGTGCCACATCTTGTTTTTTGAACAAGGATTCTGTCACATCTCTTGGTACAATGCTTAATCAATTCTCCACNAATCCACCTTTTCTGTGAAGAAATTACTGCTGATGTCAAACCTGAACCTTCCCTGGTACAACTCCAGGCCATTCCATCCACTCTGCCCCAGAACTACACAACCATTTTTGCTGAGTTTTGAAGATTTTCCTTTGAAGGTCTTTCTCTGTGGCTGCTTTTGAGCTGCCTCATCTCTCTCCAGTGAGTAGATGAGATGGGTTGGAGTAACACCATGAGTGACCCAGCCAGTTCAACCCTTCCAACAACAGACAGATATCACCACAGGGAGAACTGGAGCTCCTTTTTCCCCTCTCCAAACACACTCCTCTCATTGCCATAACTGGAATCAGCTTGTTGGGGAGCCAGGCAAAGTGTCCCAAAATAAGTAATAATTCACTCCTCGGGTGCCGTGGGTCTGCGTCAGGATTGCGAAGGCAGAATCCCAGGCAGTTACAAATCTATGGAGTGATGGAGTGCTGATAAAAGGAAACAGGGAGGAGGATCACGTTCCTCCCAGCCCAGCAGGCTGACAGTGCAAGGGGAATAAGAACATTTAGTGCTCTGTACACTGAGTCCTCAGCCTGGCAAGGGGTGTGAGCCTTATCAGCTGGACAGGGGCTTGGTGCCTCCCCGGGCACCTCTGAGGTGTGAGCCCCTTCCCTGGTTGGCTTCTGCTTTGTGTTTCTCAGCTGGGCACTTCCCCATCCCCAAAAACCCTATTGGATGGGCTAAATTAATTCTTTCCCCCCTCCCCCTTTTTTTTT